>NBZA01001047.1:41154-53886 GCA_003054995.1 Aleochara bilineata
GAACTTAGCTGAAGAGTAAATTGAAATTGAAACATATCACTGGCAAGAAAACATTCAATGACCTGCGCTTGCGTTCTCTTCATTGACCACAAGGTTAAGAGATTTAAACTTGTTGTTTGCTGTTTGCGATCAAAGGGTAGTCTTTTATATCTTCTATCTGCTAGATCGCGAACAAAGTATGCATGTAAGTAAGCAAGTAAGTAACAGTAATGCAATTAATCGCCAAGTAACAGTTACACGATTGAGAATTAAGATAACGTCCTGCGAATATTCATTTAACTAATAGGCGATCGCCAGCGATGCAGCAACGCGAACAGACATGCAATTTCAAACAAGTGAATGTATTTCTTCTCTCGAATGGTGTTGTTATTGTGTTCCACTATTTCGTCGGTAAGAAACAACGGCTGTTGTCAGCAGCACGGACGCTTTCAATTGGCGTGGAAAATGCTGTTTCCGCCATGCCGACAACCTGCTTATTACTTAGCGTGGATATTTTTCCGGTTCGTGCGTCTTCGCAGCTGAGCCAGAGAGACATGATAGACGCTTTAAGTGTTTAATGAAGTGTGAATTTCGACAGCCACCTGTCGATGGATTTGAATAAATATACTAAAATCTGTTGTTTGTTTATTTGTTTCAGGTGAGTTCCTGAGTGAGTTCCAAGCGATTCTCTGTTGTCCTAGGCTGCATTGTATGTATGTACTTGAAGCGAAGAAAGTCGTCGAATGATAAAGGGAATGCAAAATAGAGTCAACAAGATTGTATGTCTGCCTGCTCTGAGCACGATTTCAACAAGATGCGTTATTTACTTTGGCAGTTGATGAAAGAGAAAATCTGCACGTTTTAGACGTGATGTGTAATCAAAGACCAATGTATCTGCACAATTATCAAAAATTTCTATATTCGCGCGTTCCCTCAAGCTTCCCTGAAATATTTCACCATCTCTTATTATATTTGTCATGTCGTGAATGCCAAGTATTCACGACGATTTATTATACTCATGGAGTACGAGTTTCGGTGATCTCTCTTGATAGTTTTCCTATTACAAGGATTTCTGCAACAACGCTTCATCGTAATAACACAGCTCAGCTGCTGCAATATTGTATTAAAGCAATTGCGATGAAAGCAATTTCGCAAATGCCAAAAATCTCTTCATTCTTGAATTCTTGCAAGACCATCGATGAAAAAAATTATATAAGCATATGTAGGTATGTGCTCGTAACACAAATAAAACGCAAATAGTTTGAATAACTCAATAGGTTATTGTTTTTGCTTAGTGCGCTAGGAAAATTACGTTGAGTATAATTATTTGTTAATTATATTTTTCCTATTGAATATCGTGCTTTGCTTTGCAAAAGTAGTGTTATCATTATGACATAACATTATTCTACAATAATTACATCTGTAGTTCGGTAGGTACTAAAAATGGTAATTTTTCTAATCGCCACACCCTGAATTATTGTTTATAATAAGTATATTATTCCTATAACAATATCATGCATAACAAATGTAAAGTGTAATTTTTATGTAAGTTTTCTCACAATCTTTCAATTAATTAACATCGACAAGATGTAAGCTCTTAATTATCAATTGAATTCAAAGTTAATTGCAGTTTATCGCGAAAATTGTTTTTCACCTCTTTCACCGCACGAACAATTCGCACATTTGCCTGATTCCCGTGACTCCACTCAAATCTAATCAGCAATTACCATCGCTTTTAATTACCGTACGTAGGTTGCGAGTTTACGTCTTGATTAATGCAAGATTAAGGCGTGATACTTTGTAAAAATAGGATTTGTTTTCTTGCCATTGAAAATTTACATGTGAGACGTGTGTGAGAATGGAGAATACTACTTGAGAAGTAAAGAAACAAAGTATGAAAAGGTAAATCTCGGATCTGGGATCTTGAATCTTGAATACATTTGGGTACGAGGAAGAAAGCAGTGAAATTAACGGAAAACTGACCATATTGGGATTCATATCCATACCATAATTTATTAACGGTTACCTGTACTTGTGCGAGTCGACAGTTTAATTACGCGCACACGTTGCGAGCGAATTTATTACGGTTTTCATACGGATACAGATACAAGTTGTTAAGAGTTCACTTCAGGTTCAGTTTTATGACATTATATAACTTTCCAATTGCAATGTGTAGCTGGTCGTCTTTGATTACACGCCGTATGTAATGACATAATATCTCGTATAAGTGTTTGCTCAACTCAAGTTTAAAACTATTGAACTTTGCCTGCAGCACATGACTTCACCAAAACCTTGTAGTAAAACTTAATTCCGAACAAAAAGTCGTACGTTGAAATGTACTCGTTATGTCTGTGTAACAATATCTCGCCAGTCAATGAAGAAAACCCAAAGCACTGTATGCCGCCCATGCCTCGAAGGTACCGGCCATCACTTGCACCAAAATCTTTTTCCACTATTACTTCATGCCCTCTGGAGACAAAATAAAATTTTACTTTTTATCATCTTAATCTTCTAGAGGCAAAGAAAGATTCTTATATAACTTACAGTTCCTTAGCTGATTCTATGACAGGTTTGAAGAGAAAACTTGAATTATCAGGCGGTGTTGGTTTATCAATTTTCTCACAGACTAATTCCTCTGTCCACACGCCATCGCCAGCATCTCTACACCAACTCTCAAGTAATTGCTTGAACTCTTCAATGTCCACTTCTGGTTTCAATCTGATATCAGTGGTGAGTGTGAACTTTGAAGGAATTACGTTTTCCTGCTGCCCGCCTTCGATAACAGTCACATTCAGCGCATTCACATCCGCTGAAATGGGATTGCATTTGGCGAGCTGATACTGCGTTTGTCGGTACTCATAAATACTCTTCATGAGCCTGGAGACTTTCTCAGCTGCCGTCCCAGGTATGTTCAGAGATCCATGGCCTTCCTGGCCTGTCACGTGGAACTTCACCGACCACTTGTGTCTTTCCGCGTAATAAAGTACATTAGTCTTCGGGCGGTCAGAACTTATACTCTCGTCCAGCGCGAAGCCAACATTCAGTTCTTTAAACTCCGGTGTTTGGATGAAGAGTTTCATGCCGTCTTTGCCACCCAGTTCTTCATCGGGGACAAAAAGAACGATGACAGTTCTTTCCAACTCGACTTTGTCTAGTTTCAGACGTCTGATTGCTTCCAAATATTGTATAGCATTGCATTTCATGTCTTGGGTTCCTCGACCATGAATTCGTCCTTCGGAGTCAATATGGGCAGAGAAGGGAGGAAACTTCCACTGGTCTTCCTCAACAGGCACAACGTCCATGTGGCTGTTGAGAAGGACCGCCGGCAAGCTTGGGTTTCTTCCCATCCACTTCATAATCACCACTGGTTTATTAGGCTTGACATGCACGACTTTGAAGTGTAATTGAAGTTCTTCTGCTTGGACTTGCAAGAAGTTAACGCAGTCCACTAAAATTTAGGTTTAAATTCGCTTAATGCATTCGTTTGTATTCTAAATGTTTATACGAACCATAGTCAGTTTGGTTGGAAATGCTGGGAATTCTAATGTAGTTTTGAAAATTTTCTATGGCTAATTTGTCTAACGCTTCGTTCGCCGCTGAAGTCATTTTAAGAACGCGAGCTCAGTTGTGTTTGGAAATGCACATCAAATCACAGCTTTCAACAGTCAACTGAGGTGAATTATTCTCTAGTAGATTATTTATACGAGTGTTATGAGCGTTGTTAGTGAGGCGACTGACTGACTGACAAGGTTTTATCTAACATGAAAAGGAGCTTACAGTTCGTTCATAAATATTTATGACACTTTATGTAAGATTATTCTTATTTTAAAATAATAAGAAGAACTAAATATAATTTTTGTTTCAAATTATAATTCATTACGTTTAATTGCAAATGTTAAGTTTATAGCCGAAGTTACCTAATTTCACTTTAAACAATTGGTATTTTTAATTTTTACTTTGTTTTTGTAGTACATACTTTGAAGTTGAAGTAACTAGGCTAATACTGAATTGCATAATCTTATCAATCATTCACTTGAGCAGTTTATGTAGTATTACATTACCTACCGCTGTTTTACGTTAAATTTGTTGCTTCAAGTTTGATCAAGTTGAGTCAGCTTGAATTTTTGTAGAAATCACCAACAAGCGACGCTCTGTCGTTCTCGTGTGATCAATGAATTTGCTTGGTATGATATTAAACGGCAACTTATGTATGTACTGCATAGCAATAACTAATAGCCAACTAACTGCATACCAGAAATGGTAAAACGCTACGTTATGGCCAAACCTCAATAGCAACTAGAGTATGGAATAACTAACAAGCAAAACAGCAAGAAGTCTTGTGCGCGAAAGACCGACAGACCAGATGCCAACGGAAGGCGTTGTTGCATTGCATACACACATGTTCATTAAATGCTTCAATAATGAAATTTCACGTGCTTCCAGAATTGATGGCATTCTTTGAACAACAAAACATCATTTATCAATTTTAGAATATTTTTCATAAGTTAGTATTGATTTGTAATCATTTAATAAGATCTTTGTATTACTTTCAAGAGCACAAATCTTTTTCAATTTCAAATGTTCGTTCATTACTTGAAATCCAATCAGACAGGTGTATATGTGATTGGAGTTATCAGTACATAATCTAGATTATACTTGGCGCAGAGACAGACAAAATGCAAGCAAAAAACTTTTACAAAACTAAATTCACAATAGAAAGGTTTTGCACGTTTCGAAAGAAGACAAGAGGAACAAAAACTTGCGAGGCGAACAACAGGAAAGTAAACTCCACTCGATAGTTGATTTACAACTATGTAGTTCAAGTTTAATAGGCATTTACACTCGGCGCTTGTGGCCAATCAATTAATATATGAATTTATTGATTGAAAATTAACCACGATGGTAATAACTCTTCCGCAGACGGCGGAGACTCAAATAAACATGCGAAGGAAGAATTCACGTACATACACATAGTATGTACTTGCTTCTCTTGCTTGCACTGTGCACAATCAGATCGTTTGTTTCACCGTGGGGCAGAGTGAACGAACAACAAGTACCTGCCGCGGTCGCGACTTGAAAGCTTGCTCAGTACGTTCGTCGCGGCTTCGCGTTCAAGCCAAGCTGCTGAAGTTGCTCTTGCTCGCTGGTGTTTAGTACGAGTTCACCTCGGAGCGTGTTCAGGTGCAATGTTCGCGTCTCCGGACAATTCACTTTCGGCGCTTTATTCAAATTGTAGCAGCATGTAAGAGACTGAGCAGAGACAATAACAAACACTGAACTCAAAAGTGTGGAGAAGCACAGGTTCCTACAATTACAATACAAATGTGAAATGCAAGAAGAGCGTGGTGCTATCAGTGAGTAAAAATAAAGGAAGGAAGGAAAAAAACCTGCTGCTACACTTATGTAAGTGCAGCGCGCAGCACGCGTCTCCAGATGGAAAAACATTGATGCTTTGCTGTTGTCTTTTCCTCTTGACGTGTGGCGACAGCTCAGCCTGCAGGATGAGTGATTCTTTGGATTGTTGGGATTACACCATCGAACTGGAATGCTTGCAAGGGTCAGAAGGTCTGCATTTCACAATATTATTGTCTATTTTACGATAAACAACGCCATCAAAAATGATTAAAATCGTCTGAATTTTTAATAACAAATTAAAAACGTAATTGGATGAAAGTGATATTATCTTAAAAAGTTCAACAATTATCAATAAAACATTATCGCAAACTTTTCGTTTTCTACCATAAACTTTTATTGCAATTATAATAGAAACAAGCTATAAAATTAACAATTACCTTAAGAGATAACTACGTTGAGGCAAAGTAGACATGTTATTGTTTCACTCACGCTGCCAACCTAAGATTACTCTAATTAAATCATTAATTAAAAAGAAATAACAGTGGTGAATTATTTGATGCGTAATCGCGCAAAATGCAAACGAAATTAAATTGTGGATAGACTGAAATTTATTTATGCATAAGTTTCACAAAATGCGCTTACCACAGACAATTACGTTTAGAAATCATCGTAAAGTTTTGTGATTTATTTTATGGTCAGTGTCCAGAAGTGCGCTGCAACCGAAAATTATTTTCAATTTCAACTCTTGTTGATTTTATATGCTTTGTACTGCGTTGCTAAATAAATAAACTAATTGCCTGTAAATAGTTAATTCCTTTAATGAGAGCTACATTGACGTGAGTTGACTTTGCTAGAGTAGCTGCCTTGTGAAGCATTGAAGACGATGCAATGATGAGACTCTCCCAGGTTTTAGTTTTAATTAAGCTAAACGAGCGTGTAATTAACCTTCGCATTGAAATCGCTGAGAAGATAAACATTACCTAATGTAATGTGGGATTTGTGCTGTTTTCATTTCCATGCCAAGTAATGTAATGTTGCAAACATCATTGCTTGGTAACTTCTGGTCGGGTCGTTTCCTTCCGCATTATACGTGGGTTTCAATGTGAACGGAATGAATTTAAATAAATGTATGTATGATGTATGTAGGTACAAGTATGTTTGCTCATTGTACATTATTCGCTATAATTATGAGTTCAAACAATCACATATTAAAATCTGTGTGATTTTGCGATCGAGTAGCAAACAACAACAACAAACAAGTAAATGTTCGTGTTATGGACGTGTTTCATCAAAAAATATTTATTAAAACTTTTAATCCAACCTAAAGTTGCTGATGAATGTGCCGTGAATTTATTTTGACGTAACCTTTGAAATTAATTTCGTTTTCTGAAGTAATTAATGTTGTAATTAATTAACGACACCAGACGAGGATAGATTTACTGTAATTTAGTTTATTAACTTTCATCAGATGGAAAGTAATTAGAAATAAAACATAATATTATCATCGTAACTTGCCAGGCGGTTGGGTTTTCTTAAATTTGATTTATACCACATTTTACGCTTGCAATCCTCCTGTAAGTGTGTATATTCTACAAACTGACGAGGAGTGCATGTTAAATAAGACCAAATTATGTTTGAGTACTTTATGTTCAACCTCGAAGAAAGAGGAGAACCACTAGAAAATGCAATGTATCTGAGAGAAACGCACCTAGGAAGAGTGTGTGTGGCTTACGAGGTTCACCAAGTCATGCTAATGCTGTTATTTATTCATTTACACCATTAGCGCAACGATAAAGGTTGTAATTTTGCAAATTTTAAGTTGGATTCAGCCTGTTAGCAACTTACGCAATCTGATAACTAACTCACAATCAGTAAATTCCTTGCAAACCCGTCTTTACCTATTCAGCTTTTATTTTTCGTAGAATTTAATTTAATTTTTTTATTATTCTATTATACTGGATAAATTATTATTTTAGGAATCATTTTCAATTTCCGCTCACAAAGAGTTTAAATTATAGTTCATTAAGCTCTAAGCGAATTCCACGCTTAACGAAGAATGAATAAAAGCAGGCAGGCAGCTATTTAAATTTTGAAAATCATTCCACGTGCATAACTAGAGCACTTGCGATTTTAAATATTTCTAGCGCACACTTTTACATTCTTCAAAAATTGTATCCTATCTTCTGGTGAATGAATCGGCTCGAATAGTTCGTGCGCGAACCAACTTTCCAAGCCATTTCTAATTATTGAACACTCATATTTAAATACCTATTATTACCCAGGTGTAATAGTTGAATGTTTTGTTACACTTTTTAACTTTTCCCCTGTTTCTTCCGTAGATTTGCAACTTGCCGCCGAGTTGGGAAAGACACTTCTCGAGCGCAACAAAGAGCTAGAGATTGCCGTGAAGCAGCATCAGATCATAATCGAGGACCAGACGCAGGAGATCGAGTACTTAACAAAGCAGACGGTCGCATTGCGTGAAGTGAACGATTCACGTCTGAGGATCTACGAACAGTTGGAGATCAGTATTCAGGACTTGGAGCGCACGAACCACCGACTAGCCATCGAGCTCGCTAATGAAAAGAAGCACTCTAAGACGGCTAGCGCGAACTTGGAGGCGTCGGAAGCTAAGTGCGAGGAGCTGCAGACGTCCTTGGATGAGGTGAAGAAGGAGCTCATTGCAACGCAGAAGCAATTGCAGCAGCAGAAGGACGCGCACGAAGCCGCACAAGTGCTCGCCAAATACACGAGACTGAACTCCGCAAACGAGAAGTACCATGAAGCTGATGAGGTGGACGGCAAGTCGTCTGTTACGACTGCTAAACACACCAACTCGGTAATTTAGATTCATAAAGTCATTGACATCCCAAATTATTCAAATGTTTTTATTCTTTGTGTAGACTTCGTGTCTTAGCTCGGAGAAAACAGACAAAAGCCAAGAAACCCAAACAACGCCATATAAAGATGACAAGAATACGGAACTCGCTCAACTTCTGGAACAGCTCAAAGACAGCCATGCGCAAGCCCAACGAGAAGCGCGTCGCGTATCCGAACTGGAGGATCAACTCCAATCTATGGTTAAACAAAATCAAGAACTCGAAAATCAAATTATTAACTTCCAGACTACAGGATGTGAGATGAGGAGTATGCATGATGAAATTAGTACCTTGGAGGAAGTCAGGTATACTATTTTCCACACCAAACTTGTAAACTTTAATTAATTACGCAATTTATATCCTTAGACAAGGTCATCTATGCAGCAAATGCCTTAGATCAGTTGATCCTGCGGACGACATGTCTTTGAGTTTATGCGACGATCGCGAAGAAGTCGCTAGTGTGACGGAAGGTTCAGATATGCACTATCATAGTTCATTCCATATGGAAGTTCAGGTACAGTTTTATAAACATTTAGACTACTTTTCGTTTAGTGGTTATTGCTTGACGCATCTTGCATGTTTGTTGAAGTCCTCCATTCCATCTCTATTACAAAAGTACTTCCTTATCAGCCGCCTAACTATTTCCGAACGCATCTCAGCGCAATAACCTGATCAAAAATCAAATCAAGCGTAGTTAGATTCGTCATAGAAAATGACTGCATGGATTACCTCTTAGTTGTTTGATGTTCATAGGAGAAGCAAACTCCTTCTCACCGGCTTGAGGCTAAAACCCGCAGATCTAAGTCACTGCCAGTACACTGGATGCTGCCCTCGTCTGTCTCGTTCTTGTCCCTGCTGATTGATTTCTGTGTATGCCTCAAAGACCACTACCTGGTTCCTTTCATGTATAAATCCTTCACGTATCCCATGTTAATGCTGCATCTGATAAAGCACGATAAAAAATTGCATCGATTGTGAGTGAACGTTTTGGTAGATTATTTAAGGTATGTAGGTCCAGCTTGCTAACAGAACAAACACAAATTACCTATGTTTGTCTTTAAAGCACGAATGCTTCCTGCAAATATTTCCCAAAAAAAACTTCTTAATATATCTTGAAATTTTCAGGAGTATCCCAAGACCTCCACTCCACCTAAAGGCAATCCTTACCGGGTATTAGTCGAAAAGTACGAGGCGCTCAAGAAAGTTCAGGAGGAGAACCGTGTAGCCAACAAAAGCAACTCTACTATTGACAACACCCAAAGCTCTATCACGCTGCAGGAGGAAATCTCAATGTCTGGGGATTTCAACACCCACAGCACGAAAGACACGGACGAAGAAAGTGGACATGGTGATAGTTTACGGCCTGAAACGCAGAAACGCGTGCGCAAAACTTTCTCGCACACGCCGACCGACTTCTCCGAGGCGGAGACAAGCTCCTCGGGATACTGCGACGAGACGAGCAACAAAAGCACACAGACTGACCGACGCAATAGCTCAATCTTATGCACAATCGGCGAAGGCGAAGATTTTATCTCTATCTACGATGATGCGAACATTGACGGGCACTTTCGGCACCAGCCTGAGTTTCGGCAGCTCTTCAGTGAGATCTTCGGCGTGCTCAAGAAAGCGGCGAAGAATCAGGACGAGAATAAGGAGCTGCCTCTCCTGGATGAGCAAGTCAAGAGCACTCCAAAGGTGCCTCCTGTTACTCCTTGCAATGAGAACTTGCCGGACTTCCCAGACAACTGCACCGATGATACTCAAAGCGTGCTTTCTTCAGCCATGTCTGAGCTTCCTTCAAGCCAAGCTGACACAGTTACTATAGTGGAAAGTGAGGTCTTATCAGAGACGCCCAAGAAAAAGGAGCCTGTCTTGAGACCCCTGGTCCGTCCTCCTCTTGAGAATCTCACTGGCAATGTGCGTAAACGGTCCTCATCGAGGAAGAAGAAGCAGTTCCAGGATAGAAGCGATTCTCCTGTGACTCACATTGTCGGAAGTCCGATCATCAGACATGTTAATCGTCCGGCCTCAGGTAGAAGGCGTCGTGGCCGGGACAATCAGCCACAGCAGCAGAACAACGAAAACAGCGAGGATCAGTGGAATGGCAGCTCAATTAACTTCTATTGTCGACGATTGGCTCCATCTCCGACGCCAAGCCAGAGCAGCTTGAATCAGGAGCGTATTGGGTTAGACTACAAGCCCAGCCTCGCATCGCAGGAGCTGCACAAATTGAAGAAGATTGATAAAAGTTATGCGGATGCGGTCCGCGCTACTGAACCCAAAAAGCGTGAACACTACCGCGGTCGTAGACACTAAGACGAAATACTGAGCAGAATTTACTTAATAACTGTACGAGAAAAAGCGACTATCCATTCTTACTGATAAATGATATAGATGAATGCATGTGTGTACATATAGTTCTTTTTTTATAATTGAGAGTACGTAAGTTGTAGGAACGAGTTGTAACTGAGTTTGTTGCCTCTTTTGCCATCTTAAGTTTAACATTAAGCCAATCAATATTTAATCACTTTTTATGTTTTTCATAATATGGTATATTTTGCTAGATGAATAGCAGTGCAATTATGAAATGGAGAAACGAAGATATAAGATACATCATAAAAATGGACCAAGAAGACGATGAATAGCATAGCAAACTTTCTAGCGCAATACTATTGTTTTACAACTTCGACTTTTGTATATTTGTGTGCGTATTTAAATTTTAATTACGAAGTAGATTTTTTATTGATAACGATAAGAGAAGAGCATGTAGCAGATACAATGAAGCGAAGAAACACGAAACAAAGAGAACAAACGTCGTGGATTTATAATGTTTAGGAATTAATTGAGAAACTTGTGCCAACCACAACTATTTTTTTAGAAGATCCTATTTGAAGTGGGTATTGCGTTAAGATACTGTTCTCTTTGATATGAAATCAAGTTGCAATTACAACTATGAGCCATAAACGAGAGAGGAAATTATCTTAAAATATTATTTGCACCCTGCAGGATAGAATGGTTCATGCATCATGAAACTGAAAACTCTACTATCCATTCTTTAAAATAAAATAGTTAATATCACTATTCTAGCACACAGATAATGATTATATATCTACTAAATATTGTTGAAAAACTTATGGTAGTAGTTCAATATATGAAATGTGATTGCTATTAAATTATTAAGTGTTTTATTTATCTACTTAATCTATTTTACAGCTATTTATCATAAGGCTCAATTAACAAACTCTTACATCTTCTCAACTGTACAGCTATGCATTCATCTTCAGGTTTTACCTTTAATACTTCTACTCTTGCAACTGTCATGAGTTTGGGATTCGTAGGACTGGGTCCCTTAATCACATCAATTTCATCCCCTTCCTGAACTGTGTCACTCTTCTTCATGACTTTTTCGCCATTAAGTCTAATTTTATTCTCGTAAAACTGAAGTTCTATTTTATTCCTAGCCATATTAAGTCCAGCTTTGATAATACCATCTAGCCTCAAATTTGTCACCTTGATAGTCATAATCTTGGAATTCTTATCAACAAGTGCATCTTGAGGAACATTACTATTCTCATCTTCCGAATCACTATCATTTTGTTTTTTCTGTTGCTTTGCTTTTTTACATAACGTGTAACTTGTGCTAAGAGTTCGTTTGTGAATCCAGGAAATGGATTCATATGCTTTGTATCTACATGACTTCACTTGTACTTCACGATGAATTGCCGTAAAAACTTCTGGCAATAGGTTGAATGTACTTCTTATCATTATGTACAAATAATTGTACTCTGATTCACACTCAAATTAATTTAAGATATATCACCATACCAAAACAGGCATATTGCAACAGCTTGATTTAACCTCATTTCAATTATTATTAGTTAAGTAGACAATGACAGAAAAACAAAAACAACTAAAAATTTGTTTTCGCACTGAATTAACAACAAGTAATTAGAGAGCCTAAGTAACTTAAAAATTAACAATATATAAAAGAAATTGTTTAATTACGTAGATCCCTGAAATTTATACAGTGTAAAATTACGCGTATAGAGTGCGCAGCATGTTAAAAAAACTTAAAGTTTGTGGTGTTTTAGTAGTAGGTAGTTATTTGAGATAAATAGGTATGTATATTAAATATCAAATTAAATATCAAAAACCTACTTTTCACAATAATTAGTAGATAATTATTTGTTGTTTATTGACATCAAAATAATGTCAATTTATTGTTTGTCAATGTTGTAGAAAGAATATTCTATTCAGTTTTAATGTTTTGTTTGATTTGAGTGAAAACGGGTCGGGAAATGAATTTCACAGGGCGAACACCTGAGTATATCGCTCCTTTCGAGGTGGTTGTCCACAACCACTCCAAAGACTGTTGGGTGTCATTGCTCGGAAAAGTCCTCGACATAACACCACTCATTGCGCAATACAGATTTGATGCGTGCATTAAGCCGCTGATTGCCTTCGCGGGTAAAGACATCAGCGACTGGTTCGACGAAAGAACGGGCGATATCAAATACCG
>NBZA01001047.1:53901-72237 GCA_003054995.1 Aleochara bilineata
CAACATGGCCCTGGAAATTGGCAGCCTCTGGACCATGTGCCATGGTGGCAAGACAACAAATACATCATCGGTAAACTAACAAAACGTGTCCGGCCGTTGCGAATTGTGAATCCAGCATTTGGTCTCGAGACGCAGATCAACGTCTGCGAAGAAGACACTATCTTGCGAATCAAGGAACGATACTCTATTTATAACAGCACCTGTAATGAGTACATTTGGCGGTATTTCGAGAAGCCTCTCAATGACTACCTAACTCTAGAAGAGAATGGAATACCGGATGATCATGATCGTATGGCGAGTGTTGGAATTGATCCGAATGCTTACGTGCCGGCACTTTTTATTTATTACTGCGATGACTTGCAGTGGGTCTCAGACGATAGCAGTACTGATTCGAGCAATGACGATGAAACTGATTAATAAAATTATTGTTGAAAATGCTAAAATATCTTTGCTTTTCGTATGATTCTTGTATAATTATAAAGCACAATAATCGGTCAAATGGTGGGCGAATGCAAACGGAAATAATTTCATAAAGGCGATAAACTCAACTCCAGTCTGTTCTAAACATACGGCGCTAAATTAGTCAACAATAGGCAGTCTGACGCGCAACAATACTGCATAACAAAACCCCAAAAACAATCGCACCATGTGCCGCGACCGCACCTTGACGTTGGAATTTTTCGATGGTCTGTCTGCGCATCTGCTCAGCATTGAGGTAATTAATTCAACATTATATAATTGTGTAGATTTTGTGGAATGTGGAGCTTATTCTAAACTAACTCTAGATGAATAGCATTCTTGCTATTCATTGAGAAATTTGAGGTAGATTTAGAACTCGATTGCGAGTCGGTAAACCAAAAGCGGAAAGAACTGCACACGTGAGTGCTCAAGAGGAAGAGCTCTTGTTATTGCTCTGTATATTCCGTATTTTTTACATACGTAGACTTTACCTACACCAGACTATAGACACGTTTTGGAACTGACAATGAAGTGAATTGAATTGAATTCCTAGACAGAAAAACGCACAAAAGAAATTCAATTCACCTTTCTGTTCTTCTCGACACTCGATTCTAATCGGCGCCTATCAAAACGTGTAAACAGTCGGAAATCAGTATAACCATAGCAAATTGACCTTTTGTTAGTTTAATGTCTGATGGTTACATACCTTCAAGTTTAATTAGCTCAAGAGCGGAAATCCATCGAGACTCTTTGATTTCCCGTTGTAAATATTTTACTTTTACGATCCTTAAATCCGAAGCAACTGCAGACTTCATACTGCAGCGACAGTTGCTTTAGTTTTGAACACATGTTCAGGCGGGTTTTGAGAAATAACTCAAAATAAAACGCAAGCTGCAACTTTACAGGCACACTTTCAGAAAGATAAATTGAGTAGGAGAGCACCTGGCTGTTTAAAATAATCACGACGTTGGTTGTCGCAAAGGCCCTTACTTTTTCTTTCAAGGGCGTTTAATCTCTGACTATAAAGAAAAACTCATTTATGCAAAAATGCATTGAATTACTACATAATTATCAGGCTCGCACTTGCATAACTTAGACTCACGTCGCGTCAGCCGCCGCCGCCACTTCTTGCAATGATCATTTCTCAAGTTGAAGTCTTCCTGACGCCGATTAAGTCGCGTCTGCATTTTTCTCATTCACACTTCTTGCTTGCTTGGCGATTGCAGTTATGCAGCAAAATTATGATTTAGATTAGATTGATATACAAGGTAAGTCAGAATGCAAGTATGAATACAACGTGCACTAACTCTAGACTCTTCATTAACATTAACATTTACTTTATAGAGAGAGAGACAAGACACGAAGAGCACAAGAGCGCAAAAGTAAATGTACATGATATTACATACATCCGGTGGCCGTGTCCCACCTGACACTCGATTCACCTGCCTGCGCCGCAACGTCGCGCCCGCCGCTCGTTAGTTCTTGCCGTGTCTCGCTTCTTGCAAGTGCACCGCTGCAAGTCAATAAACCAACGAGCGCATTCAGCGCACATTCAGTTTAATTCGCTCGCTGCAGACACACGCCTTCCTCCAGCGCTGACTTTATTATCATCTCAATAGAAAGATAAATAGTAACTCCATTTAATGTTGAAATTCGAGAGTGAAGTTCCAAGTGCAATGCCTGTGGGGCTGGTTTTCGACATTTCAAGGTAAATCAACAATTTTCAACGAGTTGTGTGAAAAAGTTGGAAAGTTTTAGCACGACGAAAGTAGTGACATCTCGTAGGTTGCAAATATTGCAGGAAAAAAGTTAGAAAGTACATTAACTGATGTTCCACCTCATTTGCACGCTCGTTTTCTAAAGACGCTTAAGATCAAAAGAGAAAACTTTAAATTCATGCTCATACATGCGAGTAAGGCGTATTCATTGAGTAATCGCTGATATAACGACAAACATACATACCTTCGAGCCATTAAAGACGTTAAAAGTCTTCATACCAATACCATAAAAGAAGAACCAATAGATTTCTGAGAGATACACTTACTGTAATTGAATAATTATTTAGGCGAAACTACGCAATCTTATATCGAATGCAATTACCTATGAAATTTTTAATTAAAACTTGAACCGTTTACTCTATATTTTCTCCTAAACAGTTACTCTTACCCGTACAAAATTACAATTTGTTTAATTGATCAATAATTTTGATCCATATTTAGAAGTGTAAATAATTGCCGTGCAATTAAGTAATTCAATTAAACTTTGCAGTTTATAAGCGAACACTTCTAATGTAAAATACACCTATTTTATGATATGTTGAAACACCTAAGAACGTGTCATTATTAAACATCATTGAATCAACAAACACTCACAATAACAAGAAATCTGTTGTTGTACTATTTCTTGCAAGGTTGTGCATTATTGTGCGACTTTGTTTAATTAATTGGACACCTAAGTACCATTTACTGAACCAAGTATCCATTCTCTTCTATTATATGTGCTATAGTTGCAGTGGATTACCAAAGAATAATAATTAATCAATTAATTTTTAAAACAATGCTAGACAATTTATTTTGTGTTAGATACGGATAATTACCGCTTTGCAAAAAGTATAAAATGTATTTTTGTTGTTTAATTTCACGTGTTGTACTTCATTTAATTATTCAGTTACCAAGTCACGTGCTATATTTGATTGTTACTGCTGATTGTAAGATGTATTTGCGCAAATCTTCTTAAGAAGTCACTATAATTTACCGGTAAATGCACACAGATAAAATAAATGCATTCGAAGCAATGCGGAGGAAAACAATGCTTCTGCATAATTTTATGCTCAATGAGGTTTTACCTTCCAGAATAAGTACACATTCAGCTTGAATAATAAGCAAACCTGCGGCGTCGCATCGGAGGAAGAAAACACCGATGAGTTATATTCTTTTAAGTCATGGAAAAAATTAAAAACTTTATCTGATTGATGATGAGGCAACGAACGAAGAGCAGAAGAATACAGAATTGAAGGAGTTGAGTTAACTTCGAAGAAAAATGTTAAAGTCTTCCAAGGCATGCGCACAATATGTCGGCACATCCGGTTTGTTTATTATGCATTCAATTGCGTTCAAGTGCGTTGTTTTATTACAATTGTTACAATCTCAAAGACTGAAACAGTCGTCGATAAATAAAAGCAAATGCTTGTGATAATATTTATTTCATAATTTAACGTAATGAAAAATATGGTTATGACCAGGGATGGCCAACTGCAGGCCCGCGGGCCGCATGCGGACCTCCGCAGGTCTCTGTGGAAATTTTGAAGGAAAGTCAAACTACAAAGTCGAATATCTTCCGTTCTATTGCGAATATTCTGAAACTGTTTGCAGTTTTGTAATCTGCGTGGTTTGAACTTTCTTTTGGTACCAAAATCATTGGAATACTAGACAAACATTTTTTTGCAGAATATGAGGTTTGGCCTTTTAAAGTGAGGTTTGAAAAAGTGGCAACTTTAAAGCCGAATATCTCGCGTTTTATTACGAATATTCTGAAACTGTTTGCAGTTTTGTAATCTGCGTGGTTTGAACTTTCTTTTAGTACCAAAATCATTAAAATACTGGACAAAAAGTTTTTCAGTCTAATATGAGGTTTGGCCAAATTTCAATAAAATTTCACAAATATGCAAATATCACTTGACCTATGAAAGATAGCAATTCCGTTTCAAGATCATTCGATTTTAAATGAAATTTTACACAAAATAAGTGGTTATACCATAAACTTACCGTAATTGTAAGCAGAGTTAGGAAGTAGTGACAATTTCCTATTTTTGGTAGAAAAAGTATACCTTTGTTTAATGTCAAATATCCCATGAACCGTAAAAGATAGAACTTTAACTTAAAGCTAATTGGATTCCGAATTAAATTTTACACAAAATAAGTTGTTAAACTAATAATTTGCTCTAATTTTAAGCCAAGTTATCGAAGTTTGAAAATTTCTTAATTTTCATAAAAAAGTCAACATTTATGCTAAAGCAGCCCCTGCGGCATGTACTATAGATGGATTTTGGCTCTCTCAGTATATACCTGGAACCAATGTGGCCCGAGTAGAAGAAAAGGTTGGCCACCACTGGTTATGACTAAAGTCTAACTTAATCTTATGCAAGAAGTTTTACTCCTTAATATAGGTGAACACCTGGAGCAGGTGATCGCTAACATTTGTAGCTTGTAAGTAGTATAAACTCTTTCTCTTTTAAGTGCAATGCATTGATACTTGAAACTTTTAATTTAAATCTTTAAAAAGTCACTTTGTTATTGCACTCGTAACGCCAGATGTATGAACATGCAGACATTATAGCCCAAGAGGTGGAACAATTGATTCATGCAAATTCAATAAATTCTCTATTGTTCCACTGCATAAATGCCATTCGTGACAAAAATGAATATGAGTGTATATCTCTTCGGCGAACATGCACGGCAGATGTTGAATTAATACTTGAGTTAGCAGTTAACAATAAGTGTGTGCACATACATTTATTTGTTTCAATTTTTCTGATGATTTTTTATTGAAAGAATGGAACAATTACTTGGGTAGAATAACAATCCACGTCTTTCGATGGATAGAAAAGCAATAGATGCACATGCAAGCCTTGATAATCACAATGATTACGAATCCACGCATACATCGTCTGCAGAATTCGTTCAATTCTTGACTTACATATTATATTGTGTGCATACCTTTTGATGCATCCAACATATGCCATTTGTTTGCATGTCTCACGAATGCATTCGATTCTGACAATGAGTTCAATTGCAACTTGCAAATGGCATGTGAGCGTGAGTGGATGAAAAGCCACAGAGGCTTTTTGGTCTGTTTGCGGTTCTTTCATGTAGGCAGCAATCAGCAGAGTTTACTCAGCAGCGTCACGAACTGTTAGCCTGGGACATATGCTAGTAATTAACAATGTGTAAAATTAATTAAACTAAAATTAATTCAACTAACATGCGGTTTTCTTTTCAGTGAAGGGTTGTTCACGGGCCCGGAAACCTCCGTACCGGTGGACTACACGAAGGTGAGTTTCTTAACCGATTCACTCACAATCAGTTCGTTCTGAGAAAATATTTAAAACGCTATTAACTGTCAGGGAAAATAAATTACATGTCTACGCGGTTTGTATTTAAATTGATATGCATTTAGCTCGTAGCATGCGCTCGCGCTTGTATTGTGCATTGTTCGCGAGACGGAGGATTATCGTCAGTTCGTTTAATTTTAATAGATGAGTGGAAGTAATGAGTAGGGGTCAAGACTTTAAAGGAATGCGACGAGCGGACACCGGATGTTTCATCGCATGTGTTCGTGGTAAGCAAGTTATAAGAAGCCATGCACATTGAGTTCACATGATAAAGGCATGCATAAAAAGACTGGAAAGCATGGAATAAAACAACTGATATGACGCTAACTTTGTTGAGTTTTGTACATTTTCGTTTTTATTTTGAAGTGTGACCGACGAGTGGAACAGAATTGAGCAGATGTTTGACGGAACGCGCAGTGAGCAGAAAGGAATTCTAGGGGTGCGTAGACGCAGCGAGCTGTGGGCGGAAGAGTGCCCTTTATGAGGGCCTAACGCACATTTCTTGTTGATATTGCCCTTTGCGCGTCTAATAACATCTTCCACTCGTTCATATTTGGCACACGTGTTCCTACTCAACTTAAATTCACTTTACGCTTGTTATTTGAGATAAGGGATGTGATGCTTCTGACGCGCGCCACGTTTCCTGTTTGTACATATTGGTTACAGATCTCTGCAAATTAATGTAAATACTAGTATGTACTATTATTTTAAGTATGACTCAACTTGATTTAAATTTTAGTGAAAGCATTTAGTTTATGATTCATCTACTTGTAATTATTAGCCATCAGTCAGTGGTCTTGACAAGTAGGCAATCTCCTATACAAATATAACCAAGCACATAAAGTGCGTTCCTTCTTTAATTTCAGTTTCAATACTACATTTGTTCGGTTGCTGATTGACAAATTGTTGCCTCATTTCCGATAACATCTTGCCTAACTTTCTCGTCCAAACAAGTCGGAAATTATGCTGAAACGCCGCGCGCCGATAAGACATTTAAGACTGTGTGTACTTTTGTGATATGCCCATAGACATTATGACGTCTGTGCTGCTACGCTTTGCATACAGTAGATAAGTTTCCTTTGATATTTACTCACTCCGTTCATCTTTTATTTAAGCAATGATTCCATACATATTTGTCTTTGATGCCCTTACAACTGAATAGATGTCTATAGAAAATTAAGGCTTTACTACCCTACTTAAACTCAACAAAGAAGATGTTATTAAATGTCACTGAACTTATAAATAAGGGTCAGTCTCCTACTGTACGTCAAAGTGATTTTTCTCTGGCTTGAATAGAATTTTTATTTTTATCAGTGAGTAGTGAATCGTTATCAATCAAGTAAAAGTGCTTCACGTCAGTGATTAAAATAATTCTTATGTAAATCTCAACCTCGGAAACCTCGCGACAGCAAAAGCAGATTAACGTTTCTTGAAGAGCCGAAGATTCAAATTCAAACGAAGTCGGACAAAAGAGCAAGAGACCAGTAAGCTTCTCTTGCCAGCTCTTGAAGTGTTCAACTCGTTCGTTTTATTGTAGTTTACGTTTGTTATTTTTATTTACTGATTTCTGGTGGCTCCGATGTGGAGATGAGTCACACGCTCGTTCGGGGAGTGGATGGACAAACGCGACGTTGGATTCTCTGACCGAATTAATTAAGCTTTGACTCGGTTGAGATAAGCTCATAAAGCGCGTTCAATCAATTACGCACACGTACGCTGTATTCAAGTCATTCTACTCGAAAAAGTGTTATAATTTCTCCACGTTTTAAGTGGTTTCAAGTGATAATTGGCTGTAATTTACCAGCAATAACGATTATGGATAAAAGTAGCACGTTGGTGAGTATACATACCCACTTGTTGTATTATAACATTTGCATTAGATCTGTAAGCTTAATGGTAAAGAGCAAAAGTTTATTGCGCTTGCGGTTGCGCATTTCAGATTGTCACATAAAATTTAAAATCTTAACCTCAAAATGACACAAAGAAGAAGAAATAAATATGAAATTTGCATAAATACATAGATTTGTTCAGAAAAGGATTGAATTAGAACCGAAAGAATAACCGTAACAAATCTATAATGCAAAACGTGAGGCATTCTTCTTCACGGCGCATTCTCAAAGAGCGCTCGGTGAATTTGCACGTAAACTTGCGAGTATCAAACGAGAATAGCACGTTGCGTCCCAAGCCAATCGGTCAATGATGCAACTTCTGATGCAATTGCTGCACTTGCATTTGCAATGCATTCGCGTTTGAGATGCCCGCTGCGCCGTGGTTTCTCCTCTTGCTGAAAGAAAGAATAAATGCCGTTCACTTGGGGATTAGTCGCATGATTACGCGTACTTGCTAACCGTACCTCGTCTTCTCTTCGCCGACTCGGTGGAGAGTTGCCAACACCTTGTACACTTTATTTATGCATATTTCTGCCGCGCTGTGCATGCGATCGAGAGAAACGCAACATCCTAGCGACCTTGCCATCACGTTGCGCGGATGATGACCCGTCTTCGTCGCTCCTGCTTCAACAAATATCATACACAACAAAGCGACCTTTTCTGGCTACGAGTGCAGTTGCATAATATTCTTAATGCTCTTAGGCTTTAAGTACACTCGTAACCTGTATGAATCGTATTAATATGGTTTTTGTAACTGAAAAGAATCAGAAGATGTCAACTTAACATTGCGCTGGGTTTTATTCTTCTTAAGAAGCTGTGTCATCGCGTCATCAAGTACGTATACTTATAAATACGCTCAATTTGCTGTAAACGCAGCAGAAAAAGTGAAAAACGCATTGTCAGATGTCTATCATCTTCAGGTTTTTATCATTTGTTTATGCATTTATTATTTTTAATTGGCATTCAAATAAACAGTCTTGCTCCTCTTCACTGCATTCACTCTCGTCAGACAGTCACTTTGTTCCCACGATAAAACGTCTGGCGCGCAAAGACCACTTTTATTATTTCTTCGTCCAGTTCAGTATTTGTTTTGTTTTGTTTCTTTCGTTTGGTCTTCTGTATGTGAGCTGCAACTCCAGAACTCTGATCATAAAATAATTGAAGGCGGTCTTCAAAGTGAAACCTCTTCTTTGTCGGGCGATTGTCAGTGACCGAAAAATGAAAACAAAAATCTGTATCCGCGCTGAGGTCATAAAAGTTTGCATTTTAATTTAGTTTCTAGTAGTCATATGTGTGAATATATTCAATGCCAGGAGGAAGAAAGTATCGGTAAGTAATGCAAAACCAGTAAGGTAGAAGAAGAAGGACGCCAGCTTAGCATGAGTCAATCCGTTTGGAATGCCTGCCTGCTTGGCCAAGAAGTGACCGGCCAAGTCAATGCTTGCACTGGACGTGTTGCAACTTGTTCATTAGGTGATCTTTCTTGGCTGCTTTTGTTATGACTTCTCTTCATCTGGTTGGGAACAAAACTCACTCGAGGAATCCCTCACTTGAATAAACTCATAAGTGAATAAATTACAGCCATTCTTTCGAGTCTAATGTATCTTGGAGCATTTCAACTTCTTGTTCTTTGATCAGCTGGTCTGTTCATCTCTTCTCATCCGCGTAAATTTGAGGTCTTTAGGTTAATCGTCTCGTTCACCGACGAACCAACGGTTTCCTCTGACAATTCGGCTGTTGGTTCTATAGAGACTTGTCTCTACAAAAAATATTTCTCGCTTGTGGCAAGGACAGGAAACAAGGACGATGCCAAACTTTCATTTCATCAAGTTTGTTTTTCTGTTCGGATGTTCACTTGCAATTAATACATAATTCTTTTGCACGTGTTCAAATAAAATTACTGTCTTAACAACAAAGCAAATAGGTGCATGCTCTGGTCAAATATCATCCATCGGTCGTCATTAGCGTTCGGACAGCACCACAACCGGAAATGTCGAAGTAGAATACGCCGTGCATCGTCATTGACGCGCGGCGAAGAAGGAAGTTGATTACTGTTGTTCCACGCGACGAGACGTGCAGTCGTTACGTTATGAAAATGAATGCGCATGGAAATCGTGGGAAATGTGCATCGATCGCCGCTAAACATGGCACCAACAAGGTCTAATCAATCGGCGCAATCATATTTACGTTGCCTAAGTTAATAACAAGTTTACTCGTGTCTTAATCGCTTCTTTGTCTGCCTACACGTACCTACATGCTTTTGAGGTGCAAGTAAAACTAAACTTTATAAGGACATGAATGAACAAGTCTGAACATGTCGCGATTGCGCACTTACTTCGCGCTTTTGGCAAGATTATTCCTGCGTGCACAATTTTTCAACGAGAATGCTTGATGTCAGTCATGTCGTCCTTTGCAATAATATTGTATCTTTTTGTGAGAATAATAATTATTATATGTCACGTCTAAATTTAATTTAATTATTCATTAATTCAAGTTGGATTTTCAACTAATTATGCCCATAGTTCGTTTATATGTTAATTAGATCGAGACAACGTAAATTGCAAAAAAGTTATTTATAATTAACTCAGTTATAAGTGTATGAAGAAAACAATTAATACGCTTTGTTTTAGTTTTTTGCGTAACTGTAATTATTTTTACATTTACCAGATGTTTATAACTTTAGTGTTATTACTTTACGGTTTTTTCATAATTTTTATATTACCTACGTACGTAATTTTAAAGATTTTTTGCTCTGATTCTCTTTCATCTGCTAGTAACTCAAGACACGTTTACGTCATGGTACATTGTTTGAGTTTGAGCTCGAAAAACCCAAAATTTTCCAAAATAAGTGTGACATTCATGGCAGGTTTATATAATATTGTTGGTGGGTATTTACGTGTTTTATTGCAACCCTTAAGAAAATTCACTTAAGAAACTTTGAAAATGCAGCTTTTGGACTTTTACCCAACTTCTCCTAGGAAGGGTAATAAACTTGGGTTTAAGCGTTAACAGGTATACAAACTATCATTCGAATACTTAACAAGATGTAAGCACGAAGAATCAGCTTTACTTATTGTTTGCTGAGCAGCACGCGTTTGGTGACGCGTAAACTTGGAGGTATTCCTTTGTCCAATTGCTTCGTTACATTTCTACATTTGTTGTTCGATTCTTACTATATTTGTTGGTTTGTTTGTTACCAACAAATATATTCTGCAGGTGTATTGTACCTACGTATTCTTTCTGGGTAAAACAATCTTGTAGTTTTTGTTTATTGTTTTAACCTGTTCTACACATTACATAACTTGGTATACTTACTACTATACTAAGAATACATAAGCTAATCTTACCTAATCAAAATCGAATTTTACAAAAATTGTTGGATATCCAAACGATTTTTTCTTATCAATGAGGTTATCATATACTGAAAATCAACAAGCAGCCAATCATGGCATATTTGCGCTCCTAGTTATATAGAAGCATTTCTCTACCTTCTATATTTGTATTTTAAACTTGATAAAATTGCTTTGAAGTGTGAGCCTTTGTTAGCAAACACCGAAAAGCAAAGCGAAACGGTTGGTGGAGGCACAAACAGCTGTTCGTGTTTATGCTGCCTGCTGCCTGCCGATGCCTCATGTGATATCCGAGGAGCTGAGGAGGAGTCGCTTCTTTGTGGAGATCAAATTTCGTTATCTATTCATTCTACACTTTCCTATATCATTTTCTATCTTGCATCCCTGTCTACCAAATATCTAGCCTAGTGGTAGGTAGAAAGCTCAAATGCATTCACAAGCAGAATAAGCAATTCTGGGTATTCAATCCACACTTGCGCATAATACAACTTTGCTATAAGTAATATTCAGTCACCGAGTGTTCTCTGAATTGAAATGACACAACATGTAGTGGAAGCTTACCTGCTGGGGTCACAAAATTCTTGCACGGGTACACCTTGTAGTTCATTACTGGGTGGGGACCATCCAGCTAAAGGACGCTTGAAAGGCCATTTCTCTTTACAAGTGTGTGCTTTTGCTATGCTATGCTATGACCGGTCGATCGCTGCTCGTGGATTATGAACGAACGAGCAGCAGCTTGCGTTTTGGAATCGCTGAATGGGAACAGCAGCTTGCCTACCAGGCAGCCGGAGCTAACCAGTTACCGGATTCTTTCGACATTCGCTGTTCGCCAGCTCAGTGCAGTTAATCTTCACTCAGCGCGTGTGCGGTGCGGATGTGCGTCAAGTTGCTCGGTCGCTGATCCTTCACATTCCCTGATTCCACTTTGCAAATATTTCAAATTGCAAAACAAACTCGCAATCATTTGATTTCGGACGTGAGCGGTGCAAAAACTTGACTGGATTTTTTTTAACATCAGTTTGAAAAAGTTTGGTCATCATGGTTCGCAGTTTAGCGCAGTGGACAAAAACTCTCAGCTTTCCAGCGCGGATTTCTCCAAATAAAAAGGACAAGGAAACCATCCCCGTGTCGCCGGTGGTGACACCAACCCCTAGCACTAATTCGTTGTCCACTCAAACGGCCAAGAACAACGAGATTAACATTAATTACAACACAAACAATAACAATAATCATGGTTTTGATACGCACTCATCATACAACGATGTGAGTCAAGTAAGTTGTGTAATTTTATGAAATTAGAAAATAAGATTCTTAGAAAACAGCTGACAGAAGAAGAAAAATTCAAGAAAATAGCCTGAAGTCAGGTGTACTTGCAACTAGTAACATCCGTTCATTCTTCATCTGATGTGTTCTTCGTTTTTACTTTGTTGTTTGTTTTTTCTTCGACAGAGAAAAATTTCTTTGGACCTTAACTTGACTCTTAAATATTTTAGAATTTGTTATTAAAGAACAAGTGTAACTATGTAGGTGTTTCGATTGCTAAGAATTGATAATCTAACACGCATAATTAGTGGAATGCTACCTAGTTGTGAAAGATCATTTTTGTAAATCACAAGTAATTCTGACACCGATCAAAGCTTCCTACACATTGCCTGCATTTGGTAATTAACTAGAAACATTTATACTCTCGACGATTGAATCTTAGAATAACTTCAACATGCTGTTGCGACATGAAACATTGTATGTATGTATTGCAAGAAAATTACACAAATTATCAATGGTCTGTGTGGGCCTCTGCTGGTAACATTTTTCATGTCTTTCGTATACTTGACACACGCGTCACATTTGCAGCATGCTTGGAAATTCCTAGCACGACAGCTGGAGATTGAGTTAAACGCGAAAGATCAAAGCCCCTATTGATGGCACACCCTTCGTTTAACAACAATTAACTCAAGTTTGAGTTGAAAAGATGGGCACGACCCAGATGTTCGTTTCATTTTACAAGGCTGGGGATATTTTGTATTTTCGGAAACTTATTTTGACGTTCTTTTCGTTATTTCAAGTGTCTCAGTTTCACTTCATTCTTGTGGTTTTACAACTTGTTTGTTTGCCGGTTTGAGAGCAAACTGAGACGGTGATGTCACTTTGTAGGCTAGCATCTAACCTAAATTAATAAATCTGCATGCTTTAAGAAATGTAAACGCGAATAACCTAGTGTATAATGGAATTAATCAGGTGTGATCCGTTAGGCAGATTCATAAATATGTATTTCAAACAATAATAATGTACTAGTTCAGCGACTTTGTAAGAAGTCTCGAGCACTGCGGTTGCATTCAAAAGGCGCGAAATTCAACTTGGCGGGAGCTTTATTGGCGATGTGTTTGTACTAGTACTAGAAGATAAATAGCGGAAGTCTTGACGTTTCCTTTACGAAGAACTAGTTGCAATTATTATACGATAGATGTATTTAATCATGGGAATGTGGAAGTGGACTATCTAGGGCGATAATTGATTGAATTTATTGCACGTGAAATAAAGAATATAACCGCAAGGCAGGCATTTTTATTTGCAAGTGCTTACAATTAAAACGGAAATATAACATACATTAGAGTTTAACTATTTGAAGTAATTGGTCGATTAATATGATTCTCACTATTCTTACATCATTATTACAACTCTGCATTGAATTTTGCGAATATGAGTAATTTGATTAGCATAATGACTAATAGCTCTCTGAGTTTGCGCTTGAGTTTGTGGTGAATTCACTGCAATTACTTCGCCGCAAAGAAAATTACACAAACTACACTAAAATTACACGAGCTGGCTAGGTGGAAACTTTCTAATTACAATTTTTTATTCTATTTACATCGTAATTAATCGGCGTTAATTACTTGGAAACCGCATCGCGCTCCCAATCGCAATTAGATTATAATTGCAACTGTCGTTTAATTAATTAACGCTGCCTACTTATTCAATATTCTTAACCTAAATTGTGACATGTTTTCTTGACAAGAATATCTTGGTTCTTGTTGGCAAATTTTATTGCCATGTCGTAACAGCTGGAACCTTTTTTAAAAATATTTCGGCGTTGAGTTGAAAGGCATGAAAAATCTGAAATCTCCATCTGGGTGGTTTCCCTTTATGTCACATTTGTGTTCTTTGTCGGTGACTTTACGAATTTGACCATTCTTGACCGAAAACCTATGTCAAAAGTCAACTGTTTGGTAGACTGACAGATATATGAGTGCACGGAAAGACATAACAGACAAACATGAAAGGCGCATTTTCTTTCCTAATGAATTTTCTAGCTACCACACAGGAACAGCAACATGCTGTAAAACTGTACAATGCAGATTAGCATTATCACATGTTATTATTGTTGGTTTACCGTTTTTTTCTTTCTTTTATTTTTTTGCTACTGGTGTAAAGTAAAACCAAATGAACCTCACTCAACAAGCAACAAAGTGTTGCATCCTGATGCGGTGGATCTAATTGAATCACTTACATACATAAAGCTGGGAAAATTCCTCAGAAACTTCCCATACGTTCTACCGCATTCTTGCGCGGTTGTTCTCCGCTTGGGCCGCTTTTGTTGTCACAGTCTTCGTACTCCTAACAGTTTTCTTAATTCATGCATATGTGTAAAATATGATGTTACTCGTCGTCGGTCTGGAACTCTCCACTTAATTACTAGCTACACGTACAACAAAGAATTTACACCTCTTTCTCTTCCTTTCAGATCTATCCGGATCCTGAGTCGGAGAAGGCGATTATGAGCTCAGTGGTCTACTGCATTCATCACAAGGAAGGCTGCAAGTGGTCAGATGAGCTCAGGAAGTTAAAGGTAGGATTATAATCTCTGTTGTTTTGAAATAACATTTGAAAAGAAAACAAAAAATAAGCATTTGCATTCGGGGGAGAATGCCTTCTGCATATGCAACAGTTTCAAAAGAGTTCACTCATTGGAACTACATTTATTTGCGTTCGCTCTCGTAACGCACCATGAACCATGAGTTAATTGCGCGCACTCTGCAGAAGAGAACATTATTGTTCATCGTGTTTGTTCAGCAGTAGAATGCTGTGACCGTTCAGAAAACGCAGACGTGACAGCGGCTTTGTAACCGCAATTCAATTGATCTTCTTCGTCTTTGCAGGGACATTTGAACACATGCAAGCACGACGCAATTCCATGCACGAGTAAGTGTGGCGCGCAGATTCCACGTGTCCTTATGGAGGATCATCTGAAGTATACGTGTCCACAGCGTCGTGCCCGTTGCGAGTTCTGCAGCAAGGAGTTCACCGGACATACATTGGAGGTAATAGTGATATTACTTGATTTGTTGCTCAGTTTTAATTGATTTTGTTTGTTTATTTTAGAATCATACTGGTAGCTGCAGTTTCGAACCATTGTATTGTGAAAATAAGTGCGGATTAAAAGTTCAAAGACGACATCTAAGCCAACACAAGAATTCAGAATGTTCGAAGCGCTTACTTCCATGTCGCTACTGCAATAAGGAGTTTGTTGCTGACACGCTGACCTCCCATCACGTTAAGTGTGGCCGCGTGCCAATAGCTTGTCCCAATCGCTGCGATATCAACGTGCTTGCTCGCGAAGAGCTCGAGGCGCACCTTAAGGAGCAGTGCACGATTTCCACATTGCACTGCAGTTTCAAGGACGCTGGCTGCAGATTTAAAGGACCAAGATATTCAATGGAGAAGCATCTGGAAGAGAATTGCCAGGAGCATCTCTCTATGATGTGCAGTGTTGTCGCCAAGCAACAACACCAAATTGTCTCCTTAAAGAGTGCATTCTCTCGGTTGAGCTTGAACTATTCGGGCACGCTTATCTGGAAGATTAGTGACTTTTCAGTGAAGATGACTGAGGCACGATGCAAGGAAGGAATGGAGTTGGTTTCACCCCCATTTTATACTAGTCAATATGGTTATAAACTTCAGGTAAAGAATATTACGATGGTTATTTTGAAGTTTGAAACTTATATTTGAATTTTTTATTTACAGGCGTCTCTTTTTCCAAATGGTAACGGTGCTGGGGAAGACAGTCATATCTCAGTATACATTAAGATTCTTCCTGGAGAATACGATGCTCTTCTTCGCTGGCCGTTTGCTCATTCAGTCTCATTCACAATCTTTGATCAGTCTACGTGTCCAGAGAAAGCATGCAATATGGTGGAGTCTTTCATTCCCGATCCTACATGGAAGAACTTCCAGCGGCCTAGCAAGGAACCTGATTCATTGGGTTTCGGTTTTCCGAGATTTGTCTCACATGAAATGCTCCGTAAGCGCCACTTTATGAAGGATGACACACTGTTCATTAGGGTTAAAGTGGATCCTAGTAAAATCGTTGCGGTTTAAACAGAATAAAATGCATATAAATTGTGGCAATTGTGCAAAAGCAAGTAAAGTGCTTTATTGATGGTATTCGGTGATGATCTCAAAACAATCAGCCAAGGTGAGAAATGCAACTTGTTGGAATTCGGCATATCAACAACTAATATTTAACTTACTCTTTAAGACTGTACACTTTGTAAATATATTTTCGTCTGATAGCAATAATCATACGATAAAGACATACGATTACGAGTATAGAGGTATCTTTACGATAGGTAATTTAAATAACATTTTCGTTTTTGTTTGTGCATTTTTATTTCGTTTTGTGATAGCTGGAATGAACCAAAGTTATGTTTCAAGAAATGAAAAGATGAAAATTTTCTTGGGATTTTCATTTTTTTAGGTAGGATGGAAACTTGCCTTAGATTGGAGTTGCATTGCAAATCTTGTATATAATGTCAAAAGCTTAGTTGTGTTTAAGTTCATTATAATTGTACAATAACTTCGTGTAAGGTGCATTTTAAATTTACAAATATTAACCACATCAAATAGTCATTCATTATATAAACTTATTTTATATAAATAAAAAACAATGAAAAATTAAAAAGAATTACATCGTATTTGCAGAAGCAGGAAACACTGTCGACGCATTTAACATTTTATTCAATTTACTTTACAGTTAAAAATAGCAGCAGGCGTATGTCGCCTACTGCCAGCTAATTCCTGCTGCAATAAACATCCTCCTGGGTGAACCGTAAAAGAACTCGTAGATTCACGGCTGGTAACGTCGCGTGCTCGAATCCCTCATGTTTATTCACCCCGCAGAAGTATTTTTGTGCGTCGCGCACGTCTAGATTGGGTTTGTTTGCCTCCTGCAGAGCAAAATGCTGCAGATGTTGAATATAGCTCGTGCTCAGCAGTTCACCAGCAACCAGCTTAGACAATTAGACTTCTTAATAAGTATTTTATAAATTTTCATCATTAGAATGATTGGAAATCGTGGACCAATTATTCGCATGGCACATCCTGCTCCGCAATCCGGAATAAAATGTTGTTGCTGTAGTTGTTTTACTTGTATAAATACAGGTTTTGTGCGTTCAGAAGATGGAATTCTAAAGATATTACAAGTTGTAAGTATATATAATTTATATGTGAAAATATCAAGTCTTTTTAAGGTTTTAGCATCATTTTGCCAAAGCTTAGCAATAAACTTTGGTCTTCCGTATGCAGCTACAATGGGCGCTGCTTATCATGGGTTTTTAACTACAGTTTCTTGGGGATTAATGACAAGCTTCATTTTGTTAATTTGTTATATCTTCTCTAGCAATTCATACAATTTAATACGGCAGTCACTTTTTGTAAGAGGTAACAATGAAACTTATTATGAATAATCTCTCACATTCATCAATTTTAGGAGTTGTTGTTTAATGGAGCGGCAGCATTCAGTTATATCAGTTCTAGTGTTTATCTATCTGTCGCAGTGACAACGTTTTTATATCCGCAGTACATTCTTGTACCTTATTTTCAAGTGTATCCTGCAATGACTGCTGCCTACGTAAGTTATTAAAGTTAGTATTTAACTCTTTCAAATCTGGACTATACGCAACTAACAGTACATAATATAAATTTAATAAATTACAAGATTCAATTTTTACGTAATTCAAGCAGTTATTTATATTTCTTATCAATGCATATCTGCATGCGTCTGTTGCAGTTAGACAGCTCATTATTTATAAATATCAAATCCCTACTGATAACGCTGACTTACGCATATGCATGTATTTCTAGAACAAATCTTATTTATTTCTGACACACTTATAATTTTTTGTTCTAGATGCTTGGAGGTCTTATTGGAATTTTGCACGGATATGATGCCTATAAAGCATACTGTTTCTACAAGGGTCATCGATGATCTAATAAATCAATTATTTAAACAAATATGTTTGTGTTCGCTTTAAACCAATGAAGTTTTAAAATTAATGTATACTATTTGTAATAAATTAATGTTTGTATGAATATTCTATGTCAATAGCCAATTTGTTAATGCAAAATAATTTTTCAGTTTAAGTAAATGTACATATTATGACGAAACTACATTCTGCTTATCTTTTAAATTATAACGATAGTAGATTAAGATAGCACCCAAATTAAAATTTAAAACCGATGATTAATCTTGCGC
>NBZA01001047.1:72371-90627 GCA_003054995.1 Aleochara bilineata
TGTGATTACTTTTAGTTCCCACTTCAATTAATATTTTTTACGATATTTCAACATGCAGCAATTATTGTCATATTATTATTGCAACACTTTGTATACATTCTATGAGGGTCGGTAACAAATATGTTTAGTATTCAACATAATGTCATCTACCAGCAGCTGGTTACGAATGGCTTTCGCTGAACGATTCTAAAATCTGTGTTCTCCTAGATACCAAAGTAATTCTAAGAACATACATGACCGTGATTCTTTCTTCCTTTTGCAGTTCGACCTCTTACTCATGCACTCCTGCCCTAGAATTCTTAAAGAAAATTGCAAGAAATAAGTTCTAGGTAACTCACACCTCATCACACCTCACCACTCCACATGCCCATTCAAATGCATGGTTTGAAGTTTGATTTGTTGTTATTCATTGGCAGTGGCAGTGGCACCGGCGCTGGCTGTGGTTTAACACTCGAATATTCTGCCAGTGCGTCAGAAGCGTTCAGACACTTGTTGCGTGAGCGCGTGCGTTTGTAGAGTGTAGACTCGTACCATGCGGAAATAACTTCAACTTATCAGTGCGTGCGATTGTGTGATTGAAGCATTTTTAAATTTTGACCTAGCGCAATTATATTTAAGCGAAAACGTGCTTCTAACAACAAGTCATCCTCCGCGCATCAAGACTGTCCTGGACCGCAGGATATCTGCAATTTGAAGCAATGGATAATACTTTACAGAATGGGAATAGAATTGAAATCGAGAGCAAGCTATCCACTGGTGCACAATGGGTTGACGGTGAGTGTCTTATTAGAAATTGTTTCTTAGATGAGTTGCTTATAAACTGAAAAGAAACGAAAGTTTGTTAAACCGTGGCGAGTGAATCATAACTTTTTAGATAAGTCATGTAATAAAGTGTGTACATATGTACATATAAAGATTTACCTTTGAACGCATTGTTTACTTCGCTGGAATTTCACAAGCGCAAGTGTTAATTAAGTGTGCATGTGTTTATTAATTGAATGCAGACAAAGAATTGTAAGTACAAACAACAACATCCGCGCAATTATTTGCAGAATATCAATAAGTTACGGCATGCTTTGAGTGGCAAAAAAGATATACGAAAACAAGTCAAACTTGATAGTTCAAATTACCAAAATAGCGCATAATGTGCGCTTACAATTAGTCATTAATTTTATACATTAGTAATCACTTGTTTACAGGCCGAAAAGTGAAAACAATTATTAACTATCAAAGCAGGCACATTCCATGGAGAGTTGAAAGCCATGTGTAAACTTTGGTATCAACTCGCAACGAGAAAGCAATGTATGGATAATGGTGATTGGAAGTAATCGGCCGGTATTAAATTCGCAATTATAACAATAACGAACTCGAATAGCGATATTATCACAGTGACCAGGCAGGCGCTGAGTGATAAATGCGCACGATTTATACCAGGAACACTTGACAACGCACAGTGAAGTGAAGTTGATACGAATAAAAATCGAATTAATGATGTGCATGATTGGCTTCAATTCGTAGAACAATCAGTAGCTTAAGTAAAATTATAAGCAAACACGTGCAGGAGAAGCTGCTAAAACGTGTATTGAATTTCATTTAATATTCAACTCACGTTGTTGCTTTCAGTACCCTTGAAGCTTGAAATTATAATACAGGTGAACAATATACCTAATGTCTATAGATGAAACTTCAACACTCAGTTTACACTTTACAATATGTTCGTGCTACCGCTGTGTATTACTATAGATACCTAATAAATACTTCTCTGCGATTACATCAACATGTCATCAATTCATTGTTTTTCTTTTGCAATACGAAAATAGTAAATCGAAAATGTGTCTTATAGAATCAATGGATTCTCCTTTAACGTCAACGAGTCTACCAACGGAGGTACTACTTAATGATGATGGTACCGTGTGGGGTCTCGTTATGATTGTATTCGGCGCACTGGCGATTATAATAGTGATGTTCCTTATTGCATTATTCATTGATTGCCGACAACAGTAAGTATATTCTTTTCATATCTGGTAGCCAAACTTTATGACAGAAAACGTCTATATTACATTTTAAAATCACCAGGAAAATAGTTGAAATGCAACAAGCAACCAAACAAGCACATCATGTAATCAGAAGGAAGAAATTGCGTCTCAAAGCACCTACCCTAGGCCGCACAATCGAAGAAGATCAGGAAAGTTTCGCAACGAAATCGCAGACGCCCTTCTCTGAACCGCCCGTGTAAATATAAAGTTCAAATAAGTTAAACCAAACCAATTCTTACCATATCTTGAGAACCACGATACGATATAATATGATAGTGATGTATTTGTTAATTAGATAGCATAATTATATAATCTCATTACATTACGGTCAGCTGCCCGAAAGGAATTGAAAAATTTCATTATTGTGATAATGGTATCATATTGTATGTATTTTTTAATCAACGTTAATGTTTAATTATTAATTAATTTATAAGTAACTGAATCCCCCAAACAGCTTCATGCAAGACTGATTGTAAATTACACACTTCAGAAATGATATAAAGTGAATACGAAGTAAAAAATTGTGTTTTGTGGACCATATAACACCGTAACTAACGTTTATTGGTCTTGTCGCGTCTGGTGCAATAGTTGACAAGCTTGCTTCACATCCTAGCATGGAAAATCACTTTGTTTGCTACTTTGACATACATATCGGAAGTATTAACAATATTTTTATTGAGCAATGATAACGCTTCATTGCACTACCGATGCATAGTCATTGATAAACAATGCACTGACTTCATTGGTATAATAATATAAACAAGTTCAACTATTTAAAAAAAGTATGCAGTTATCAAACAACAGCGAATCCGAGGAAATCGTTGGTCAAGAGCATTATCTAAAGATATCCATAAAATTTCAAAGGATATTTATTCATATGTTTAAAATATATCAAAATAAATTCTATTCGCTTATATTGAATTGTTAAACTTAACATATCTTTCAAATTGATCATTGTACTTCGTTGAAGTAGAATGGATTCTAACATTTGCCCATGACTATAGCCAAAAGAGCCATGCGCACATACATCCCACATTCAGCTTGTCTGAAGTATGCAGCCCTTGGATCTGAGTCGAATTCAGGACTAATTTCAAACACCCTTGGGAGTGGATGCATTACAACCATCTTCTTCTTAGCACATGTCATGAGGTGTGGAGTGACAATAAAATGTCCACAAGCGGCCTCGTACTCCTCTTGAGAAGCAAACCTCTCCCTTTGGATCCTCGTCATGTAAAGAACGTCCGTATCCGGGAGGACCTGCTCTAAAGTGTCATATTCCTCCTGAACAATGCCCTTCTCCTTTACGAACTGAACAATATGGTTAGGCATTTTTAAACTTGGAGGGCTGACATATCTTAGCTGCACGTTATACAAAGTGAGCAGCCTTGCCAGGGAATGAACTGTACGCCCATTTTTCAAATCGCCGACTAAAGTTATCGTCAACCCGTTAACTGTGCCAATTTCTTCGCGAATTGTAAAGACATCTAATAGGGCTTGAGAAGGGTGCTCACCTACACCATCGCCAGCATTGATCAACGGCTTACGACAATGCTTAGATGCTTTTAATACCGAACCTGGTGTAGGATGTCTAAGTACCACAACATCTGAATATGAAGCCATAACTTCAATAGAATCCTCTAAAGTTTCGCCCTTCTTCGCTGATGAGCTGGTCTCGTCCATATAGATAACACGACCGCCTAATCTTTGCATAGCAGCGGAGAAACTACAACTGGTACGAGTGCTGACTTCGTAGAAAATGGAAGCCATTATTTTTCCACGGAGAATGTGGTCCAAAGGTTTATCTTTCAAAACACACATACGGAATGATTGTGCAATATTAAAAATATCATTTAGCTGCTCCTTATTAAACATGTCAACAGAAAGAATATGTTTTCCAGTTAGATTGTGCAAATGAACTGGAGGATGTCCTTGCGCTTGTCCAATTATTTCAGAAAAACTTTCAGTGCGGGTACGTCCCGGCCCAGGACCCCCAAAGGGGGGCAAGGGTGAAACTGCACTCAAGCGTATATCAGGATCAGTTGCAAAATGCACTTTTCCTGGAGCTTCCAATAACTTCGTGAATATTTCATTCGTTTGTCCATCGTTGTATAAATCATGATGTGTTTGAGGCATCGGTGAAACAATACGCTCCAATGCTGAAGATGGTCGAGCCTCAACAGGAACTTTCTTGCCGTCCCATTCGCGTACATTCTGGCCATATCCAGGCTGAACTAGAACCTTCCCTTCTACATAGGCGATTTCTCCCCGTAGAACAACGCGGTGAATTGCACCGCGCACTTTTTTACCGGCAAAAGGAGTCCATTTTGCTTTACTGTAAGGCATTGCTTCAGGTATTACCCATTCTTCATCCAAATCCACTTCAATGTACGTATTTGGCTGCTCTGGTAGATTGAAAATACGTTTGGGATTCTTGTGAAATTTATTGACTATATCTTCTATAGTCATGCGACCTTCATGCACCGCAGTCAGCAATAGCGGCAAGATAGTTTCCAATCCTGGAAAACCTGGTGGTGGTTTATTACTATTTTTCTCATCGATTGTATGAGGTGCATGATCCGTTGCGAAACAATCAATTATATGTAAATTATCCCATAAAGCTTGTTGATCTTCTAAGCTGGTCAAGACGGGGCGTACTTCAGATTTGCCGAAACCCAATCTGGGAATATCCTCAGAAGACATAAACAGGTGATGAGGGCAAACCTCGCAAGTGACTTTAAGCCCTTTTTCTTTTGCAGCCTTGATGATTTGTATTTCTGCTTTACGAGCAACATGGCAGATGTGAATGGGACGATTGTGAAGACTAGCAAGAAGTAAAATAGCAGCTGTAGTCTGGCCCTCAGCATGAACACATAAAGGAGACCTTTTTGGCCAATTTACTAAGTGTTTTGACCAGATAGTAAGGTCGGTCAGTTTCAACGTGGAAAACGTATCATTGAGGTACATTTTAAGAGCTGCGGCTTCCTGAGCAAGTTCTGGTACAGTGGCAAAATTAGTTTCGGTTGCACCAAGGTACAATGCATAATCACATCGGGCTTTCTCTTTAGCTAACTTTTTAACCAAGTCAAATGTGTCTTCGTCCACTATAGACGGATTAGTATTGGGCATTGCGCATATCATTGTAACACCACCTGCTAAAGCGGCAGCGGTGCATGTATCAAAATCTTCCTTATGAGTGGCACCCGGTTCACGGACATGTACATGCGTATCGATAAATCCAGGAAGTTTGATTAACGACCTTGATGTCATACAATCGCAATGGGTTTTCATCCTTGGGGCCATCTTCCCCACTCTTCGCATTGCTTCAACAAGCAGTTTAGTGCACTTTACATCGGTTACCAATGGAATTGAGTAGTCAATGGCCAGACGACGAGTGCGGTATCCATGTGTCATAAAAGATGAAACTCTTCGGGCGCCCCCATTTCGCATTGGTAGATTTATCACAAGATCAAACTGTTTCTTTGATAAGAATTCCGCTAAAGGTCTTAATTCGCCTTGAGATGTTATGTCATCAATGTTATCGAATGTCCATTGAACGGATTCAACCTGTGATATAGAAACCAAAAAAATCAATTCATATATGTAAGTATGTAGCAAATTGATAAGATAATGAGCATTTTGAAATCTGATAACTCCAATACATGATAAGTATGTCCTCTCAGTGAATTACAGTTCTCAGTGAAATACAGTTCCTTTTCAGTCGTTTCCAAAGTGCCTTGTAGTTATGGGTTCATCGGCAACAAAGCCGAGAACTGAAACTGATGAAAGTGGAAGCAATGGGCCAAATTTCTATTCAACTCTCCCAAAACACGATCAACACATTTATGTATTCGCACATTTGGAGTGTGAAGATCAAGCAAAGAAGTGTGAGATTGATAAACTCAAAAATGAGTATTGTAAAGACATTGAAATGTTTCTTCTTAATCAAGTGATATTTTCTGTGATGTTTTTTCACAACTATGAAAAGTATATCAATATAATACATCAGTAGAACAGGAAATATATTAAATCTTCTTTCTAGAGAGCTAGCTGAGTTATCAAACGAATCACACACATCTAAGCAAGAGTTTAATCTAACTGACGAGTTAATTCTGACAACACTAAAGCCGGACGATGTTTTTAATTTAGTTAACAAACATGTAGCCTTCTGCCCAAGACACGGTGAAAAGAAGTATCAAACCAGTCCACTGGTTACTAACAGAATTTTTATAATCCATGAAAACATTCAAATAGTGAGCGATGGAGAAAACGACTATGCTAACATCGATAAGCCGTCATTAACTGCGCAAGTAGTAGAAAAAACACGTGCAGGTAAGAGATAATTGAACGTAATATCTGAATAATACTGATTACGAACAAGTGGATTAGTGCACTTGAATTAAATGTAATTACTATCGAATTGTAATTGCGCCCAATATTACTTTTAGGATACGTGAAATTGCGATACATTGAAGATATGAAATTTAAAACAAACATGTCTTCGGATTCACGTAGACAATCGACCAGTGACGATATGTCTTCTATTGAAGAGTATTCAGATGATAATAAGTCAGAAACCTATGGTCATATCACTCAAGCACGAAGAGTCAAACCAATGCCATTATCTCCGGAACAACTGAGCAAGACGTTGTATCCTATTTCAGAAGTAGAACTGAAAGATGAAGATGACGATGATAATCTATATATCTATGAGTATTATGTTGATTCTAAAAATATGAGAGAGTTATTCCATAGAACTTGGCCTAAAGTTGGTAAACTGTTGGAATTTGACGAAGAGGACATTGCAAGAGCAGGATTTAACTGCGATAGTATATTTTGTTATGCGTCCAAGATGAATACCATGTGGGAGATTATCCCTGCGGTACAATTGCCCAAAAGTGGCTACGGTTCGTTTGTTGCGAATAAAATGAATTCTATCGAACCATCTAGCAAACACGTTTTTCCAACTAGAACGATGCTCAAGGATATTGCTTTTTATGACCGGCTAGCTGTACCCAGAGGATTTATACCAAAACACCAAAAAACCATAAACCCTGAATACCACTTGGAATGGGAGTTGGCCCATGCAAAAGTTGAAAAGTACTTTCAGAACTCCATCACGCATAGTCAGATGAAATTATATCTTTTGCTCGTACTGTTACACAAATCCTTCATTGAGCCGAAAACCAACACGCAGGGTATCACTTTAAGACATATAATGATACACCTTTTTCATGAATTGCAAAAAGATGTCAAGGTGCGCCAGACCAAAATGGGTAGAAGGTTAGTGCAAGTGATGGAAACGTTTTGTAAAAGTCTGGGTACTGGTATACTCAAAGACTTCTTTGTTGAAGAACGTAATCACTTTGAAAATATACCTTCAGCAAAGCTACGTATCGCCCAGGAAATTTTTGCTGATGCAAAAGAGTCACCCGTGGTTTACTTTATTTCAGCTTTGTCAAACTTGCAGTATGTTAATGAAAAAATTCCAAAATTAGACTGCAAAACATTGTATCAACATATAATCGCAACGAAATTTCCTGAGATGGAAAATGAAGAAGAAGATTCAGAAGACATTGAAGTTAAACCCATGCCAAAACGTAAGACTGTATTAGATTGGGAAACGAAACTAAGAAAAACGATCATACAAAACCAAAAAGAGAAAGAAATGGAAGAGAATCTCAAGAAACAGAAAGAGCAAGAGCGAAAAATATCTGTGGATTCAATTGATGTACAATTTGATACAGTAAGTCTTCTAATAAATATTCAAAAACTGAATTAATATGTTATATCTTTTAGAAAAAAATCAACCATCATAAACAAATAGAACTATGGCGTATAAAGTCTAAGTATATTCTCAGTCTCTTTATTGAGCATTATATAAAAATGGCAAAGATATGTAAAACATTTAATAACCGTGGACAAAGTTTATCTTACTTGAAACAAGCAGAATATTTAACACATCTTTTCCATGTTCAACATACTGAAGAAGCACAAACTTTCAACGATAGAGTACTAGAACTTGCGAAAGAAATAAGGTATGATCTACCCGCTCAAACCGTTATAGAAAACGTTCAACTACGTGATAAATCCAAACGAGGTCCACAGTTACCAAGTCGAATCAGCTCGATAATGAACATTCCCGCGGTACGAATTATAAATAATAACCATGTGGATATGCAAAACGTCTTGGAACAAACTCAAAAAACCGGAGAGATTTGTAACTTCCGGACACATATAGTAAGCTGGAAAAGCAGTAGCAGCGAATCGCCAAGAACACCAAAAATAGTAAGTTTCGGAAATGATGTGCAAGTAACTACTGTGGATCTTCGGCACAAAAGTTCAAGTAACCAAATGAAGAAGTTAAAAGAAGGTCAAATGGAAATTGACGATGAGCCGGGTAAAATAATAGCAGAGATTAAAGATCCAAAATCTTTTCAGTTTGACACACCAAATGTTATTAATAATTCTACAGGTGAAAATGGAGATAAAGAACTTGATACAAATGTTGAAGCGGAAGAAGAATCGGATACTGATTTGTCAGGGCTTGACGAAATAATATCAGACGATGAGGATGAAATCAACATACTTTTCGACGCGAAAAATCCGGTTCAAGATAAAATTCATCTGACTCATGAATATCACGGTAGCTTCACGTAATAAACTTAAAATAGAATGCTACTAAGAAAAAATATAAAATTGCTACTCACATTAACACCATGTTCCGTGTAAAAGTCGGCTGTGCCCAAACTAGCATAGAGTTTGTATCCCATTTTCTCCAAAATTCTCATACTGGGAAGAAGTTCCATTTTATGCTATATAATTAAGACCACCATTTAATTTATTCTATATGATGTTAACGTTAAATAAACTTACTTTGAAGCTACCAATAGATAACAATATTGACTTTTGAGGAATAGAAAAACCGGTGCTCATCATTGCTTTAATATATGCTTCGTATCTGTTGTCACCAAAGCACGCAACTTCTCCAGTTGAAGCCATCTCAACGCCCAACATAAAATCAGCACCAGCGAGCCGAGAGAACGAAAACTGTGGTACTTTTACACCTACTTTTCCACAACCATGAAGCACATCCACAGGTTCAACCATATCACCTACAATCACACGAGTTGCCATTGCTACAAAATCGTGATCCAAAGTCTTGGAAACAAATGGGAATGATCGTGATACTCGTACATTACATTCAATAACTTTCAAATCGTTATCCTGAAAACAAATTAGGAAAATTCAGTTAAGTTAAATTCATAATTAATATTTATAAGATCACCTTTGCAATTAGTTGCATATTGAATGGACCAGTTACTTCTAAACTGGCAGCAATCGCATGACAAATCTGCTTAATCTTGGTTAATGTTTCAGAATTAATATCCTGTGGAGGCGTAACGAGTGTGGCATCCCCTGAATGTACGCCAGCATTCTCCACATGTTCCGAAACTGCCATGCAAAGAATAACACCATCGCATGCAACAGCATCGACGTCAATTTCCTTACTCTCCAGAATAAATTTCGAGATGACTACTGGATGTTCTTTGCTCACATCACTAGCAGCATTTAGGTAAGTTTCTAAATCTTGATTTGAATGCGCCACGTTCATAGCAGCACCGCTCAGAACATATGATGGTCGTACAAGACATGGATATCCAACTTCTTCGCAGAAATCAATTGCAGCTTTGAGATTTGTAAGCTCTTTCCACCTAGGTTGCATTATTCCAATACGATCCAACATGCGCGAAAACTTAAATCTATTCTCAGCACCATCGATTGAATCCGGTGACGTACCCAAAATACGAGCTCCTTGACGATGCAAGTCCATAGCAATGTTATTCGGAAGTTGTCCTCCCATACACAGTATAATACCACTTGGATTCTCCAAGTTATAAATATCCATAACAACTTCGAAAGAGATTTCTTCGAAATAGAGCCGGTCAGACATGTCATAGTCAGTACTAACAGTCTCAGGATTATAATTCACCATAATAGTCTTCTTTCCTAACTTTCGCAATTCTCTCAAACACCCAACTGCACACCAATCAAACTCTACAGAGCTTCCAATGCGATAAACTCCTGAGCCAATAACCATTGTGTGCTCATCTTTAAATTTAAGATCGTGCTCTGTGGCGTTGTATGTGATGTAGAGATAATTTGTGGTAGCCGGCCATTCAGCGGCCACTGTATCAATTTGTTTCACATAGGGGTTTAAGCCATAGTCCCTTCGTTGTTTGCGGATGGCAAGTTCAGTACTTTTCACAGCAACGGCAATCTGTCTATCGCTGAAACCTAGTTGCTTAGCTTTGAGAATAAGATTTCTAGATGGGGTGCTCTTGTGCTGAGATTCCATCAGCGACATGTAGTCAATAATATTTTTCATTTTCTGTAAAAACCATCGATCAATTTTTGTCAAATTGTAAAGGTTATCAACAGAATATCCGCTCTTCAATGCGGCAGCTAAGACAAACATGCGTTTATCCGTAGGTTCCTTAAGCTCTTCGTCGTCTACTTTCTTTAAATATGGATCAAAACCATTCACAGTTTCGTCCACCATACGTAAGGCTTTCTGGAAAGCTTCTTCAAACTTTCTACCAATGGCCATCACCTCACCTACACTTTTCATTGATGAACCAATTTTGGTGCTTACACGTGAAAACTTGCTTAAATCCCATCGAGGAATTTTAACCACGCAGTAATCCAAACTTGGTTCAAAGCATGCTGTTGTCACTCCAGTAACTGAATTTTTAATATCAGGTAGAGCAATACCCAATGCTAATTTAGCAGCCACATAAGCTAACGGATATCCAGTTGCTTTGCTAGCAAGAGCCGAACTTCTTGATAATCTTGCATTCACTTCAATGATGTAATATTCTTCTGCATATGGATTTAACGCATATTGAATATTACATTCGCCAACCACCCCAAAATGTCGAATAACATTAATCGCTGTTGTTCGAAGCAAATTGTACTCGCGGTTAGATAATGTTTGACTAGGAGCAACAACAATTGATTCCCCAGTGTGAATTCCTAATGGATCTACATTTTCCATATTGCAAACGGTAATGCAATTATCGTATGCATCTCTGACCACTTCATATTCGACTTCTTTCCATCCTCGAAGTGATTTGTCAATGATCAACTGATTAGAGTGAGCCAACGCTTGGTGCGCTAAAGATTTAAGCTCTTCTTTGTTATTCGCAAACCCAGATCCCAAACCTCCCAAAGAAAACGCAGCGCGAGCCATGACAGGATATCCTAATTGATCCGCTGCTTCAAGTGCTTCTTGCACCGAGTAGGCAGCCATACTTGGAGCCACTTTTTCTCCAATCATTGCGATTCTCTCGCTGAAAATCTTACGATCTTCGGTGTCAATAATTGCTTGTATGGGAGTACCCAAAATTTTCACTCCATACTTTTCGAAAACTCCAGCTTGTTGTAATTCAACACCGCAGTTTAGACCAGTTTGACCTCCAAATGTTAGTAGAACACCACCAGGTCTTTCTGAGCGAATAACTTGCTCAACATACTCAGGCACTAGTGGTAGGAAGTATACTTTATCAGCAAGCCCCTTCGAAGTCTGCACAGTAGCAATGTTAGGATTAATCAAAACCGTTTGTATGTTTTCTTCCTGAAGCGCTTTGATCGCTTGTGAACCAGAATAGTCAAATTCGCCAGCTTGGCCAATACTCAAGCCACCTGAACCTATAATAAGAACTTTTCTTGGCACTTCCGTGATGGGTTTCGCTCCATTGAATTGCAAGTGTTCATGAATCATTTGCTTCACAGATGGTCCATTCGGATTCTTTACTACGTTCAAAAATACGTCAAAAAGGCCTTCGAGATCTTCAGGTCCGGCCACGTGTTCTGGATGAAACTGGACGCTAAAATACGGTAGCGTTGAGTGAATAATGCCCTCGTTTGTTTGGTCATTCGCATTGGTAAATAATTCTTCCCATCCCACGGGCAGTGTTTGTGGGTTTATTACGAAGCCGTGGTTTTGTGATGTCATATAACAACGATTTGTACCTTTGTGGATACAAGGTTGGTTGTGACCCCGGTTTCCATATTTCATTTTATACGATGAGCAACCAATGGCAATAGAAAGGAGCTGGTGACCTAAACAAATGCCAAAAACAGGCGTCTTCTTCTTGGCGATAACTTCCTTGATTGTTTCTATAGTCGCCTGGCATAATTCTGGATTACCAGGCCCGTTACTCAGAAATATTCCGTCATAAATATCTGAGTTTACTTTGTGGTTCCAAGGAACAACATCTACGCGCGCTCCTCGTTGCAGAAAACAACGAATTTGATTGAATTTTAAACCACAATCAATTGCGCATATTTTCGGAAAGCCTTGAGGGTTATATACTTTAACATCCTGTAAATGAAAATTCAACCTTATCAACCTTATTCGCAAAGATTTATGTATGCATACTTTCGTGGAAACTTCGGCAACTAAATTTCGTTTATTAGGATCCTCTACTGTGACTTCAGTTGAAATAGGTAAATCATAGACTATTTTTCCTAGGATAGATCCTTTTTCACGAATAATTTTAGTCAACGCTCTAGTATCAATTCCTTCTATACCAGGAATATTCTCTCGTTTCATCCATGCTGAGAGAGTTTCCTTCTGCCGCCAATGCGACGGTTGATCGCAATGTTCGCCAACGACCAACCCCGCAGCCCAAATACGATGTGATTCAAAGAAACTAAAGCAAACTTCTATCTTCATAACTATTTTAGCATCGTATGGACAAACTTACTAAGGTAATCCATGTTCGTCGAGTTTATGCTCGGGTATTCCATAATTTCCAATAAGAGGATATGTAAGAACCAAAATTTGAGCATGGTAACTAGGATCCGTCAAGGACTCCGGATACCCTACCATGCCAGTTTGGAAAACTGGAAAAATTTAAGCAAAGTTTAAAAACAGCATAATAATTCCAATAAATCACGCAAGAGTGCAGCCCAAACGCTTGACCTAAATTTAATTTGAATTCAGGCGCAGTCGTTGCAGCGAGAACGCAGGTTCCGCTGTAGAACCGTTAATCTTGGGGAAATCAATAACCTGTTTAGTATCTGCAAGCAAAAAAAGCAACAAGCATGCCGGGCTGCTCAAGGTCATCGTCCACGTGTTTTTCAAAGCTAACCTAAACAATTGGTAAACTTGCGAATAAAAGTGCGTAAAACTCGACTTACCGACTTCGCCATCGGTGGCATGCTTTGCGCCAAAACTTTCACCAGGAAACACTGTTCCATCCTCCAGGAGGAGGAAGCATGCATCTTTCTCCATCTGACGTTGAGGACCAGACCGTTCTGCAGCACTGACAATGAGCACCAATATTGATTACAGAAGAGGCGTACTGTGCGCCACGATTAGCAATCACTCGGGAATGTAAGTTTAATACTTGTGAGTTCGCTATGATGGTTATAGTTGTTTACATACGCAGCGACAAGTTATGTCGCCGATAAGCGCGTTAAGGAACTACAGGCAGGAAAGTGTCCCCCAGCTGATATGCCAGCAGACTGCCGCTTGGTTTGGAGTCGCAGTATAATAAATGCGGCAGCAAGCCGGCGTCAGTGGTCTTTTAGTTTCGCAATGTCCTTAAAACCGGATTTCTAACATGTGATCGCAAGACATCGTTCAAATCTCGATATAGCATAGATATCCAAGGAAAAGGTGACAATGTTCAGAACAGGTATATGTATTTCTCTTTATTCCAAAAGCCTACCTGTACAATCTCGCGAAAATAGGTGTACGTACCTAAATTATAGTGGCATGAAGTGTTTCTGATATGCCAAGTTGGTAGACTAAGTTAAGCAATCTTTAAAATTAAGCTTCGATATGCACATTGTACCAGTTATCTTTGGCATCTTGTCGGAAAAGCACACGGTCGCAGATTGTTTCGGAATCATGTGCCACCTCCATGAACTCCATCATGGTCGGACTCACTCGATAAAAAATCCTATAAAAATAGACATGACTGATTGAGCAATTTATGAATAATTGCGATTAAGTGCTATTACGTTGGTTCGGGTGGGACTTCAAACTTGTTATCAGCATTGTCACGAAGGAAGGCATCATGCCGGCTCTTCAAGTCTTCCCACGTGGTTTCTCTGCCTTGATAATTGAACGCATAACGGAATTTAGCACGAAATGATAGCGTGCGATAGAATGTTTGTGTTTCTTCCGGATCGAGTTCCTGCGCATTGCCTTCGATTCGAACCTGACGCGAATGTTGCGCTTTCGGGTTACTCCAGTAGAAACATAGCGCCACTTGGGGATGATGCAACTGCACAAGAAAAACAATCAATAGTTAATTACCTTTTTGTATTGTCAATTTCTTACTATGCTTTCAACTTTTTTACTTTGTCGTGTTGCTTTTAAAACGAAGCCTTTCTTATTATATCCGTGAAGCAGATGATTTCTATTGCTAACGACGCCATCCCTAAAAATCTTTGGTTAACTTTGTAAAATCTTTGGTTTTGATAGAAAAATGTACGGTGAAACGGTGGCAAAGTTAAAAATTGATGCTGAAAAAGGCGAGACGTCTGTTTCTTGTACCTCGTACCACTCTTTAAATAAATCAAAGGGATCTGTATCGGGTGAAACAGTAATTTTCGCAAGGCGTGTGGTCGTCGCCATGTTCGCTTATATAATGCGAAAGCTCTGCTTTGACTATAAATACCACTAGGAAAATGTCGAATTTTTATTGTTTACAAGGTTAACATCATACACAAAAAAGTTAGTTAGCGGATGAACTGACTGCAAGGTATAATATTAGCGCATTGTGATAAGACTGTTTGATAAAACACTTTATGCTAATATGCTTCAGTTAGATACAACAAGCCATAAATTAAGCTTCTAAGTGAGCGCATGTCCATCTAGCTCTGTCGTCCTTTGCCTTATCACATTTAATAAACATCACACGGTCTGCGATTGTAATTCCGTCGCCAATCGAGTGATAAAACTCATACATGTGAGGAATCACTTTATACGAGACGCTGGAACATGTTGGTGAGGAAGTGATAACAATTTATGAATAAAACACAATTGTCATTGTTAAAACTTACAAATAATCTGGCATTTCTAAGCAATCTTTTCCTTTGTTTAACACTTCAGCAAGGAGTTCGTCATGACGTTTTTTCAATTCCTTCCAATCGACTTCTTTGCTCTGTTGACAAAGAACGCTACGGAATTTGTCATTATCTGAAAAGCTAGCGAAACTTTCTCGTGTTGATTCAGAATCTTGTTGTTTAGCTGTTCCTTCTATTCTTATTTGTCGAGAAATGGGTGTTTTATGCGAATCGATATAATTATAACAGAAATTAAGTGCAACTTGTTTATGACCTTTCTGCAAAAGACAATAAATGTTAGAATAGTTTTCATGAGATATTAGTATAGATGTGTTACGATATCGCGAAATTTTTCCGATGTTTTTGAAGTTTTAAAGAACAAGCAACCATTTTTGAAGTCAGACATGACCGATCTACTGCTTACTCTTCCGCTTCTTTAATAAAGGAAAATATTTAATATATGTAGGTACATAGTTATATTGCTCTTGTAAGTTAAAAGTTACATACTTATTCGTGGTTGATAACGTTGAAATATGGGCATGAAACCAAGATGTGTTGGTACACATATCATCTATCCAAGCTTGCATTAATAAATCTGGGCGGTTCTTATCAAAACCTTCGATTTTTGCCAAGCAAGAAGTAAAAGACATATTGGCGGACTTGATCAACATATTCACCTGTATTTTTTTCGTCGCATGAGATAAGAAAGTATTTATTTTCTGACTTTTAAAGCTGGCGACATTTCTCGTTGGTGGCCTATTTTTATTTTTACGTTTAAATGTAAAATCAAAATATTGTTGAGTGTATTTTGAAAATTGCGATGACATGATGGTTTTTCTTACAAATAATTTAGCAACTGACATTTTTGGGGTTATTTTTATATTTTATAGTGTAGTTGGGACTGAAAAAGGTAGGTTTATTCCATAATAAATCTATATAATACATAACTACAAATCGTAATAAATTTAGAGATATACAATGTACAAAAATAAACAACGCAACAGTAATTACAAGTATAAATTAATTTGTCTTAGTCAAAGCACCTACAGTTTTATTTTAAATAATTATTTATCAGGTTTGATTGTCTCTTGGATCCAGTCAATGTTTGGTACAATTTTATCATAAAGTCGTGGTCGTTCCATTCCATTCTTTGTACAAGCAATGCGCCAGTTTGCAACTCCAACTAAAGACCACCGGGTACCATCATTCAGAAGGCAATGCATTGGTGATCCGGCAAATTCTTCTTCCTATAAGTAATAACGAACATAAGAACATATTTAAATCATTTAAAAAAATTAAATTTCATACTCCACAATCTTCTTGGCCATAGGCAGTCTCAGTACATAAACTGTTTCCAGTAGAGATACTGATATTCTCACACTTTTCCATAGCAGACATTTTAATCTCAATTCTTTGTAATTGGTCACGATTTCTGGCCCAACCCAATGTGTTGCAATGCACTACTCCTTCAGTTTGCAATTGATCCGGAAGACATACCGGTCTAACGAAATCTGTCATCATTAGGGGCTCTTCCAGCTTAACCAATGCAATAGTCGATCCTTCTACTGGACTCTTGACCATGCCAACAATTCTTCTCTCCTGCTGCCAGGGCGATGAACTAGAAAGCCGTACACTTCCAGCACGCACCAGCCATTCTGCTTTGGGTTGCCCTTGGAAACAAGACGTAGAGGTGATAACCCAGCTATCACTCACCAGTGTGCCATCACATATATGAACATCATCTTTGAAGAGAGCCATGTGCCACGGCCAGTCGCCATGGAGGGACATCTTCGTCAGAACTGGATTAGATGCCGAAATGTGCGTGATTTGCAGACCGCATTCGAGGTTTTCACACGTCACTTTCAGAACTTGTTTGGATTTACATTCCGAGCGAATGAAACTAATTTCAGAGGCAGTAGGGTCATCCATTTTCACGTAGTCAACATTCTCTTCTGCGTCCTTCTCCACTTGTACAGAAGTAACACTTTCATACGACAGAGTTTTGCATAGCGACGACGCAACTGTGAATAGAATCTCTGTGGTTTTGTTTGCGGGAATAGATGCGTTGGAATTGAGGTTTTCGGTGCACAGTTTGCCAACATCGCCTTTTTCGTTGAAGACGACGAAACCTTCTTGGTGGTACCGGGTTAGGTGTGGCGTCACGAGTTTTACTTTCGCTGATTGTATACTCGGTGCTAAAGTTACTACAAAAATAATAAATATTAATAGGTAAATAACTAAATATATATTCTAAACTTTGTCTCACAGCAAGCCCTTTCATCACTGCCATCTGGACAATCACGTTTACCATCACACCTCTTGGACTGTTTAATGCACGTACGCCCAATACCACAATGAATGTAATTCTGCGGACAATACGTGCATGTTTTCTCGTCGGATAAGTCTTGGCAATCAACAACACCATCGCAAATTCGTGGTGATAAAGCTCGAGTCTGCATTTCTTGCACACACCCTGGTTTTGGTATACAAGAGCCATCTCCATGAAATTCTGGAAATTTATTACAATCCAAAGCATCTTTAATCTTTGGGCTTAAACGCCCTCCACAGCCTGTCATAAAATCTCTACAATAACTCCTGCAAGGCAGAAGCATTTCATCTCCATTCTTGGTACTTCTTCGAACACATTGAGGTTGAAGAACATTGCATACGAAGTCATACGCTAACCGGTAACATTCGCCGTCGACTAGCTCACGAAAACTAATAACATCCGCCTTCAAGTCCTCCAACCCGCGGTGGCCCATTATGTTTGGGTAAGTGGTGACATTATATTCCATCTTTTTGCAGTAGTCTAGCTGTAGCGGCGCGCATTTCCGCACGATTGGTGTTTGCGTAACAGCTTCAGAGACTATCTGGTACGTCGACGGCTTGCTGGTCGTTGTTCGAATAACGTGATTCTCAATAACTTCGACGCTCTGCGGGTCGATCGTGAGATTACGGAAGTACATTGACTCCTCAGCGAGTGTCACTTCATTGATGATCAACTTTTGCAGATCTTTTGCCGTCGCAGTGGTGTAGGTCGGGTCGATATGAATATCAAAGTGAACAACGAGATCTTTGTCTTCCGTGCCGTCTAAAGCGAGGATGTCCGTGCCGGAGAACCCATGGCGGAAAGGACT
>NBZA01001047.1:104896-119591 GCA_003054995.1 Aleochara bilineata
TGCGACTAAAACAGCCAAGAATATAAATGCAGAATTGTGGATATGTTCATCAAAAACAGATGAAAACATTACTAAATTATTTAATCGAATTGCTGCACTTTCATTTGATAATTATATTGCAAAGGAGTATGATAGTACTAACAAGAAGCCAGTTGAAATAGGATCAACTTTATTCAGTAAGTATTTAATAATTATACAATTTCGTTTTAATGTATATTTTTATATTACAGGTATAAAATCTAAATCTTCCATTGGCACAAAAAAAATTACCACACCGTGCAATGGAAAATGCAATACATAGAGATAATTAATTAACTTGTTTATAATAAATTATCGCTTTATTAAATTTAAATATTCACGTAAGACAAGTTGCCTAAAATACGCTTCTGTTCGCACACCTTCGGAATGATCGTGCAAATTCGGTGATTAGTTTATCTGAAGCAAGTCTGAGCACGGAGCAACAAACAAGACAAAACGGACGCCAGTTGCGTTAGTGCGGGTTGCACTTGTAACACAGCAATTTACTAAATTGTTGTGCCGCACTCTGTTCGATTACGGAGTCCGCCAGACAGTGATATTATTAAGTTGCGGAGGACGATCAACAATTGTTATCTACTCAACTACCAGGTCGGCACCGGTGCAACAAGTCGGCATCAAAGTTTTTCTTTCCTTTCAAGATCACCTAATAAACAAGTAAGTTACTTTGTTGCAATAACATCTCTAAAGTACGATATACTTAATGCTGTTTCATTAATACAAATGTGGCATTAAGCCTTGCGCAAATTCCACTCAACTCAACAGTACATATTATAAGTTAAGTGTGGAATATAACAAATCAAAAAGTAAGTTCAGTATACTGATGCTGAACTTATGTCCTTGAGTCGACCGTATGACGTCGACGTGGAATCAAAATTTGAGGAGACACAACAGCAAGTGAAACTGAAAGCTGGATTAATCAATGGCTTATGTAATAATGCTTGTTGGACATCGTGTTATTGCGACGTTTAATTTAAATTGCAATTGTTTCTCAACTCTGAATCTCTTACGACTCCTGCCATAACCTACAACGCTCGGTGCTGCTACGGTGTTAACTTTGGGTTTTATATAGTACACTAGTTTTTTTTCATAAAATATAAAACTATTGTAATAAATAATGCTACATATAGATTGGTCGCCAAAGAGCAAACTTTGCTATGCAAGCTGACGTGGAAGTTAAATGATAAATAGCCCAGACCAGTAAATATACGTTGTAGACAAGGAAGTAGTTTAATCAAGGTAGCTACTATCTTGAGATTAAAAAATGAAATATCTAACTATAAGTAGTATTCCAAGTCGTTAATTTAAGGATAACTAATGTTTACTATAGTTTTATGGAATCCACAGCCAAATTTTGCTTTACCTGTTACCTAGTTAAAATGCGTAAAGGTATCAGACTATTCCTCGACTTTGTCACGGAAAACAAAAGTGTTAAAGTGGCATTGTTTGATTGTTGGAATTGTGCAATCAACTTAAAACAAAAATGTTAACGATGAGAAGACTAATTGCTGATTACATCGCTCATTTATAATCAATTGTTCATTTATCATTCGACTTGGCTCACAATCAATTAAATTTGATTGTAATCAGGAGTCGTCCAAATCTTTACAATCACTACAACACACGCGCGAAATATATTCGCTAATATCAGAGGCGGATTTACAATTTTGCCGCCCATAGGCTATGCAAAATTTGCATAGGCCTTGAAAAATTTGCCGCCCCTACATGCAAAAAAAGTTCATTAGGTCAAGAAAGGAATACGAAGAAAGGAAACTTGCCGTCCCAAAAAATTTGCCGCTATAGCCTATCAAGCCTATAGGACATAGGTAAATCTGGCTCTGGTTAATATACAATTTAGGGTATCTGTGTCTAGTCACGTAGTATGTAGGTAACTGGCATAAATCTGCATACAAACTACGAATAGCCGCTACTTATGGCGTCTCATCGTAGTATTTCGCATTGTCAAGCGCATATCATTTTTGTATTAAACGGTGACGCTGGGCTGGTATTTGCATTTCAAATATGTACTATTGTAGATAGTAGTTCGCTTTGTTTTCTCATCAGGAGATTCTACTCGCGGAATTTCCATGCGTGCCAATAAGTAGGTACTTGCGTACCTTCGGACTTATTGTTTGCGATAATTACCAATTGACGTCTAATTGTCTAATAGTGACGAAACTTAAGTAGTGCAAACAACAAAGTGTGTTGGTACTTAGTACTACATACAAGTGTTTCCGTCTGCTCTCCACTGGCAATGACGAAATTCTCAATAGTAAACGCGATGCACTTACTAGATGAATCAAAAGTATCTTATCAGCAGGCAAACACACGTTCAAGAAATGACTGATTATTTATAGCCTGTATCCTACTGTTGTCAGATAAATCTATGATCGCATTTCAATTGCCTAGCTTTAAGGGGCTGGGGATCTTAATGTGTTATCATTCATGCCCATACAATCATTTTGACTAATCTAATCTGCATTGTAATGGCATGTTAATTAATGCCTGGATCAGATCCCAGCAGCGACCGTGACGACATTCGACGTTGTTTGCTAACCGTTTAATATAATTCGCATTATGCGCTATCATTGCGTGCGAATTTGACGGGGACGGCGCCCGCGCGCTTCAATGTTATAAAACAATGAAAAGCCTCGTGCGCGCTTCATTTTAACTTGGTGCGTCTGACAGGCGGTAATGTCATATCAAGGGATCGTTCAGTGATCATCATCTTCCTCAGGTACAGTGAGCAGGTTTAGGCAACTATTTACGCACTTGCTACTGATTATTTAACATCGATTGTGCTTACCGAAAAATCAAATAACAAGGAACAATTAAGATGTCGGCGTACACAAGAAAAGGCATATTTATTGGAACATTCTACTGTTTACTGGTAAATATTATACAAAAGTTACCATATAACATTTCTTGCTGACAATGAGCTTTGAATTGGTGTCCTTGGCATAATTATTTAAATTTTATACCATTAATTGCATATTTCTGAGTAACATGAGTAAAATAGGTCGATCATATGATTAATTCGAGGATGAGAATCAAAAGTGAGACAGTGATAACTCGTTTATACGCACATGAATGAAATTGCAAAATTTGTTTATGAAGTTGATTTATTTGTTTTAAATTGCAACGCAATATTACTATCATCGTACAACGAAAGCAACAGTTGCGTGTTCGCACTTAGTTACTATGACAACCGCAATCTAAGAGCTTTTAATCCTTTCGGATTTCGGACAATATTTGTATAGTATTTCACAAGCATGGAAAGGTGAACTCCCAGTTTATATTCGCATTTTACACTATTGCAAATATGGATGCAAATAGCTTACAACTACTGCACGTGGCACACTATTTGACGTCCAATTGTAAACAATCTGCGTAGCCATTATTATGTCAGCGCTCAGTTATTATATACATATGTACAGTAATAATATACTAGCTGAACTTGAATACGAATCAAAAAGGAACGAAGAGGAGGGATATGTTTGTCCAAACAAACCACGTCACTTAGCATGGAGATGATTTGTTAAACGTACTCAAGGTCGTCATTTCACGTGCATTATTTTCCTTTTCGATTCAGTCAACTTGTTGTTGTTGTTATGGAACGGACCAGCTGTTAAACCTTGTTTTGAAGTTCAAGAAGCAATTAAGCGACACGCCACCTTTACTAAATCATCATCATTACTCAATTGCAGAGTCACATAATGGAAGCCGACGCAGAACTGGGCACCGAGCAGATGCCAGCAGCGGTAGAGCCGCTCTTCAGCACCTTTGACTTGATCTTGTTGGCTTTGTTGGTCGTCATTGCAACATGGTATTTGACAAGGGACAAAAAGAAGTCTTCCACGACGGCAGCGACCAAATCATACTCCATCCAGTGAGTTTGAAAAAAATATGATTATGAAATCTTGACTAATACCTATGTTAACATTTGATGTCAAATAGACCGACGACAATGACATTACAGACCTCTACAGATAATTCATTTATCAAGAAGTTGCAATCATCAGGGCGCAGTTTGGTTGTGTTCTACGGCAGCCAAACCGGTACTGGTGAAGAATTCGCTGGTCGATTAGCAAAGGAAGGTCTGCGTTATCGAATGAAGGGCATGGTCGCCGACCCGGAGGAGTGTGACATGGAGGAGTTGGTGAGCCTCAAGAACATTGACAAGTCGCTGGCGGTATTCTGCCTAGCAACTTACGGCGAGGGTGATCCCACTGATAACGCCATGGAGTTTTATGAATGGCTCCAGAATGGAGATGCCGACTTGAGCGGCTTGAATTATGCTGTAAGTAGATCAGTGTGGCTGTTTATATGTATTTACTTTCATCATATTTGATAAGCAAAATTCAAGTAGCAATGAGTACTTTTGTTGCTCATACATATGTGCATATGATATAACCCGAATTTATACTTATCATGGTTTATGTTTGTAGCATTGCATTTATTTGTATGCTTAATTAATGCATTAATATTTATGCTTTGAATTCAAGCTCGTAGTCCGCGAACGTACATTGAGTGTCTACTATCATAGTTACGACGAAAATGCCAGTCATTAATTAGAGAATAGGCTTTCTGTTGTATTTTTATTCATTTTTACACATTCTAACAAATTATATTCATTCTAACAAATTACACGTACATGTAATTTTTAGGTTTTTGGCCTGGGTAATAAAACCTATGAACATTATAATGCAGTTGCAATTTACGTCGATAAAAGATTGGAGGAGTTGGGAGCGACACGTGTGTACGACCTTGGCCTCGGTGATGACGACGCGAAGTGAGTATTATTTACATTCCAACTTGTATATTGATACACCGGATGTCTGAGAACTCATAATTTATTGGACGAAAATTTATTTATTAACGTCACTACTCATAAACTATTAACAAGCGAAAATATTTGTGCCGCCAAGTTGAATTTCCCGCCATCGTATTGTGTTTATACCCCTGAAATGCAGACAACTGGTAGGACTCAAAGAATAACCCAAGAATCCTCGGATTTTACTTTACTTACTTTACTTATTACTCGTTATCAAATCAAGTGTTGTCAGAATATACCTTATCATTGTTATAATTTCCATGGAATTGTTTCCAGCATTGAAGACGATTTCATTACGTGGAAGGATAAATTCTGGCCAGCAGTTTGTGAACATTATGGAATTGAATCCACTGGGGAGGACGTCAGCGTTCGTCAATATCGTCTCAAGGAATATATTGATGAAGAACCAGAACGTTTATTCACTGGTGAAATGGCAAGATTGCATTCATTGCAAAATCAACGACCACCTTATGATGCTAAAAATCCCTTCCTGGCTAAGATTAAAGTCAACCGAGAATTGCACAAAGGCGGTGATAGATCCTGCATGCACATTGAACTGGACATTGAGGGCTCTAAAATGCGCTACGACGCTGGCGACCATCTTGCCATTTATCCTGTGAACGATTCGGAACTCGTTGAGAAAATTGGAAAATTTACGAAAGCGAACTTGGATACCATTTTCACGCTTATTAATACTGACGAGGAATCCAGCAAGAAGCATCCGTTCCCCTGCCCTTGCACATATCGTACGGCTTTGACTCATTATTTAGATATCACTATGAACCCGCGCACGCACGTTCTGAAAGAGTTGAGCGAATATGCGACAGACCCTAAGGAACAAGAACTTTTGCGTTCTATGGCAAGTACCACACCAGAGGGCAAAGCCAAGTATCACGAATGGATCATTCATGCAAATCGCAATATTGTTCACATTCTTGAAGACTTGCCGTCTTGCTCGCCAAAGTTAGATCATTTATGCGAACTTCTGCCGCGAATGCAGCCACGATACTATTCCATTTCTTCCAGTCCTAAACTGTATCCTAACACGGTGCACATCACCGCGGTTGTAGTGCAATACAAGACGCCGACTGGCCGTCTTAACAAAGGTGTGGCAACCACCTGGCTGAAGGAGAAACTGCCAGTGGGTGACGACTGCCCGAAAGTGCCAATCTTTATTCGCAAGTCGCAATTCAGACTGCCGACCAAACCACAAACTCCAATCATTATGATTGGACCCGGAACTGGGTTCGCTCCATTCAGAGGATTCATTCAAGACCGGAAGCACACAAAGAGCGAAGGTAAATCCATTGGCGAGTCAATCTTGTATTTCGGCTGCCGCAAGCGTAGTGAAGACTTTATCTACGAGGAAGAACTTGCTGACTACGAACGCGAAGGGTTGATCAAGATGCACACCGCATTCTCACGTGATCAAAAAGAGAAAGTGTACGTCACTCATTTGCTAGAGAAGAGCTCCGATGAAATTTGGAATGTGATTGGAGAAAACAATGGTCATGTTTATATTTGCGGGTATGTCATTTTAATAAGTTATTTGATGAATACTATTAAATTGTTACTTTCTTTTCCAGAGATGCGAAAGCTATGGCACACGATGTTCGCAATATTTTGCAAAATATCATAATGACAAAGGGACAAATGACCGAAGAACAAGCACAAGCGTACCTCAAGAAAATGGAGACTCAGAAGAGACTTTCCGCCGATGTTTGGAGTTAAACTCCAGTTAATATTTTTTCGCAAAAAAACTACGATTAGCAGAATTACCAGGTAACTGTTTTCAATGCGTATACCTGTCAATACAATCAGCATTTCAGACATTATCACATGATGTCTCTAATAGGCAACTAGCAGCATTTTGCATGCATTTATAAATGAAGTTTTTTATCGACTGTTGATTTTACAACTTAGTTTATTAGTCTTAATTGAGAAAGAGCGCGTGCGGAGGTCGGTTATTCTAATTCATAATAATTGTTACACCTGTCATTATTATTTCAATGGGGGACACAAGTGCAAATCGTTTTATTGTCTTAAAAAACTGATAAATTATGTGATAATCACACATATTTAAAAGAAAGGAAGCGACTGTACACACATGTTGTTTACATTACTGTATATATATTTTATATTTAACATAATGTAAATAACAAACTGAAACATAATACTATATATTTTGGTGAAATATATTTATAGTGAAGAGATTCAAAAAAAGTAATTTATTTAACTAGTGGTATAAAGTACAAAAGCATAACACATTTACCAATGGTCAACAGCAGCCATTATCACTCGTTGTAACTTGTAATTACATTGGAAGCTCTTCTTCCGCTTCTCTTTCTTCATTTTATATTCTTCCATCATTTTTATAATATCCATATGACAAACGTAGGTCTCAAAGTAACTGTACTCAATGAGTACATCTTTTACACTCTGACTAATAATGGAAGCACACTCATTAATAATCAATTGAAACGAATGCGGAAAAGATGAAAAATACTTATCAAATTGAGGTATAGTTAAGCTATTGATATCAGTGGCCAATCGTAGCCAAAAACGTTTCTCCGGTTGGTAATGTTTATGATAACCTAATTCAATGTCATTTGATTTAGTTATTGTAGCAGTGGAATGTTTGTGCTTTTTAGTGAAATCTTCCAGAAACTCTTTAGTGGCTACTTCTAGTATATTAATTTTCGGTTCATAGGAATAATTCGATATATAACAAGGTAAGATAGACTTAAGTTGTGTATATGGTCGTGTAGCGGTGTAGACTGGTACGAGTTTTATGTTATCGTTTGCGCCATTTGGAAATATTTTAGTGCCTTTGGAGAGATACCCATTATACGTATATAAAAAATTTATGTTAGTGCTTTCAAAGTCCACTACTAGCAAGCTTTTCTGATAATTATGTTTATCATAAATGTCCGAGTCACTTAATACTTTCATATAATCAGTCATGGGAGTCAATGATGGAATGAATTGCAGATCGGTATCCCTAGTATATTCTTCCTTAAAAAGTAGCTTATCAATAACATCATAATCCATATCTTCCATCCGTTGGATATCATACTTGTGATAATATTCATTTATGAAGTTAAGATATGTTTTACTACAAAACTCTTCACTTGCAAATTGTGTTGGAAAATGATGCTTTCCTAATACACAACGTCTATAACAAATTGATCTTAACCAAGTTTCATAATCAAAACACTGTAAGCCGTTTTTAATAGAAAGTTCAAAAGCAAGTATTGAAAATTTATATTCAGTGACATCATCCAATCCAAAAAGCAATTTTAATACAAAAATTATGCAGCACATTGATTTTGCTTCATAATTAGGCAATTGATGAGTAATCTTTAGCTTTGGTTGTACCTCGGCAATGAGATTTAAACATAATTTACAGAACTCATCAGGCAAAGTTAACTCCCTGCAGTAACGCTTTATCATACTAATAATATTTTGTGTAGGAATATCTTGTTCGATACCTAAAAATTTCGCAAGTTTGCTAGCTGCAGTTCTAAAAGCAACATATGTTCTAGCTTTAGTTACATTCAAACTTTGTAGAAATTTCGTTTGATTGTCAAGATCCTCAGGAAAGAAATGCTGATAGAAGTTGAAACTTAACGAACCCTCAGATATAAATCGAATAATATCTCCCAGTTGCATATCATCTTTGAGGAGCAATAAGCCCAAATATATTAACGCATACAGTTTTACCTTGCTTACCACATGTGGTCCAGTTTTGTACGCAGTGCTAACATGGCGGTAAGAAATTGCATGACATTGTAGATCTACCTCAGCATCCTCTACATGATCTTTTAAGTGATGTTTACTCATGTGCGTTACCAGTTCCTTCTTTGCTGCTCTTGATAGTTTCAAATGGCCATCTCTTTTCTTCTGTGAATCAGAAAGATTTCCTTTCAAACTGCTAAGGCTAGTAGTCATCAATGTTGATTCTGAAGTCCGTGATGATACGTTTTCATAAGCTGCTTCTGCCATTGCTCTCTGTAATTAAATAATTCTTTTTACTCTAGTTTCATATTTGAATATTTAGATGTACCTTTAATCTAGATTGTTCCCTCTTAGATGTACTTGACTCGGAATTGGTTGTAGCCAAGGAAGAAATACTACTCCGTCGTTTACGTTTGTACGCTTTCTTTTTTGCTGATCTACGTCCATATAAAATGTTTGCGTCGTATTTGTGATTATAAGCTGGTAGATTTGGTAGTTTATTAATATTAGTATGAAGCACCTCGATTTTCTTCAGGTAATTGAACCATAACGTTTGTACTACCAGCTTTAAGTGATTGCTGGCTCCTAATTCAATCAATTCATTAACTAAACCCAGCAAAATGTAATTGTAGCATTCCCAACTTGTAATTTGTTCAACATGTGGGCTCTCTTTAGATACTGGTGACTTGATCTTTCTGGTCTTATTCACCAAAATAGTTTCGTTTGGTAACTCGAACTCTTGCTCTCTAAGTTCTTGGGTTTGTGTTTGACACTCACTGCAGAAGTAAAAGCCGGCATCCTTATAAAATTCCGTACCACCGCACAATTCACAAGTTATCCCCGGCATTTCAATTATTGCTTCAACTATTTCACTGACTACTTCTCTTCAAAAATATAACCTATATAAACATGTGCCTCATAAACGTCGAAAAGTACAATAGGCATAACCCGCCTTATCAAACTTAGCAATTTGGAGTCTATTGGTGCCGTTTAGAGTTTTTTACGTGATTTATTTGGTTAAATATTCGCGAATAAAGTTTAAATTTGGGCTCTCATAATGACGTCATTTTTGTTCTCACGTAAAAGCGCGAACAACCAGCGGACGTAGCCTAAAAGTGCCGAACTCCAAGGACGGGATTTTAAAAATCTTAACCGTTTACATATGGGTAAATTTAAATTAAATAAATTTATTGATATATGGGCTAGATAAATAAGCAGACTCGTAAATCATTGCGCTTATATACATTAATATATATACCATATTTCATATATATACAAATCATATATATATACCAATTTTCAACAATATTAGACTAATTAATAGGAGGCCAAAGTAATGAGACCTCAGTTTGTCCCGATTCGGGTATCCAAAGCAGATACTCCTTTAATAGATCTAAAAAAATGATAACCACATATAATATTCGTAAATATAAAATAACAAAACTTACATTGTGGATCACCTTCCCATATTTCTAGAAGTCTTTTCTTAGTCGAACATTGTCCATGCATAAGTGATTTTAATAAAGCATCCGTTCTTGATTGCAAACTAGCCCAAGTTTTGACCATTGTGCCGGGTACCGATAAAAGCGATTTAGTATAGGTTGCTAGCTTTGGAAATACTTTGCCTTCTAATAGGAAGCGCGCAAACCATTTATACGCTCCTAGGGCATTTTTGTACTCAATTTGACAAGTCGGTAGTTGCCAGTTTTGAACTCCAAATGAACCTCTTACAGTACACATAACTACGCCATTGGCTTCATTATATCTAAAAAAGCCAAATCATTACATATAGGTGCAAACTTTATAAAGGGGTACTTACGTCGGCTCTGTATCATTGAGAGGTTCGCTTAAATTGCATAAATGTGGAACTAACTTTGGCAACCATTCGACGTCAATTGCGGTAACTCCTCGCATATACATTTTATTTGTCTCGTAGATTTCCTGATAAACAACGTAATCAGGCAAAACCTTCTTCAAAATTGATCCTTGGTGTAGAAAAACAGGTTCTTCCATATTCATTGCATAATATGCATACTTAAATTTAACTTTATCCTGGTCATCTTTAATTTCATCGGGCTGAATCTTTCGCGCAACATGATCACCCATTCCTGATAGCAATATTTGTCGTAGTAATTTGGCTTGCAGATCACTTGGTGGAGACAAATGTGGATCAACAGACAGCTCTAGATTTGCTACATTCATTCGTATATCATTTGTCAGTTGTTGGCGAAGCTTGCGAATCTCAATTATCGCTTTCGAACGCAAACCATTCTCCATACAAAACTTCTCCAAGTCACCTTTTTGAAACGCATACTCAGCAGCGCCGACTGCTTTTAGCAAAACCATAGGATCACCCAGTAATTGCGAGTTACCAGTGCCACCCCATTGTACCCTAGTTGCAAACCACTTCTGGCGTACTTCTTTTGCATCGAATTTCTCAGATATTGGTGTTTCCAGTAGCACTTCTTGAACCGAAAGTGCTGCTACGAGTAGAACAGTATACGCAAGTAGATCATGCTGATGACTTAATGCCAACATTTTTCCAAAACGAGGAAGTACAGGAAACTGAGCAATTGCTTTTCCTAATGGTGTAGGTTTCCCATCTAATAAGGCACCCAATATTTGTAACTTTTCTTTGGCAGTTTTAAGTTGCAATAGGTCTGGCGCAGTTGGAAAAGGAAAATTCTCCACTTTATCGATACTCATACATTTCATTTGCAGATACAGATCTTCCACAGGTTTTTGTTGAATCTCCGGCGGTGAAAATTTCGCAAAAGTATCATTAAATACGGCACTTGAATATAGCCTGTAGCAATGACCTGGTGCAGTTCGCCCAGCACGTCCAGCGCGTTGATCCGCAGAAGCTTTACTTGTCCAATGTACCATATAACTGGTGACGCCAGTAACTTTATCATAAAGTTTCACTTTCGTTTTCCCAGAATCAACAACATACTTTATACCAGGAATAGTTAAACTTGTTTCAGCGACATTAGTTGCGACTACACATAGTCGACAACCAATTGGTGGTGGTTTAAACACTTCCTGTTGTTTGTTGGACGGTAATAGAGAATATAAAGGTAACACCCATAAAGGATTATCACTCTGCAATGACCTATCATCAATAAAATCATCATCGTCATCTAAATCACCTTCCATATCATCCCCAATATCATTATCGTCTATATCGTGTTCCTGCGGCAAACTGTAATCATCCAGATCTACTTTTGGCATAAACTTAATCTTATTCTTTTTAACATTAGTTGGCCTTTGAGCTTTTATAACCTTGTCTTTATGTTTTAACGGAAATCGCATTCTTAGTCGTTTAATCAATGTTTTTACTTCTTGTTGGCCAGTTACAAATATCAAAATCCCGCCTTCGGGCAATTTGCAGTGAATTTTACAAGCCTTATTATAAGCATCTTTGATATAATTATCACTGGTGCGTTTATTAAAGTGAATCGTTACTGGAAACTGGCGGGCTTCAACTTTCATAACCGGGGGAGAAACTTTAAACAGACGAAGATTTTCCGTAAAATCTTCAATACGTAATGTTGCAGACATAATAATCAGTTTCATTGGCTGTCCCTTTTTGTTTCGCAGAGGCACTATGCGTGACAACAACCCAATTAAAATGTCGGTATAAACACTACGCTCATGAGCTTCGTCCAAAATAATTACAGAGTACTTAGTTAAAAGAAAATCTTTTTGAATTTCTTTCAACAATACACCGTCGGTCATAAACTTAATTTTCGTTTTATCTGTAACAGTGCCCTCAAAACGAATCAAGTAAGATACTTCATCTACCAAATTCATTTCTTCTCCAACGCGTTGTGCCATTGATATTGCAGCAACCCTTCTTGGTTCTGTTACACCAATCAAGCCGTTTAAAGCGTACCCTGCTTCATACAGAAATTGTGGAACTTGTGTTGTTTTACCACTACCAGTTTCACCAGCAATTATTACTACCGGATTTTCAGTAATCGTTTCCATTATTTCTTGCTCTTCTGCCAAGATTGGAAGTTTTAATCTACCCTTCTGAATTGTTTCATTTCTAACAACATGAACATACGTTGCTTTTTTGTTTTTTACTTTACTTGCACTTGCTTGGTCGTCCTTAAATCCATTTGAACTTGTTAGCATTTCATCCAGCTTTGGTTTCTTGAACAACGGTTCTACAGATTCGACGTTGCCTTTTCCTTCACCATTTTCTATTACTATTTCCTCATTAATAATCATTTCATTACTCTCCTCCTCTTTTTCTTTTTCAGAATCACTTGAATCGCTTTCTGAATCTGACTGAAAACCAACCACATTTGGATCAGTAGTTTTATTCTCGTCGGGGACTGAATTTTCTCTTAAATATTTTGCAGCTCCCTTTATAGAGTTGATAGGCACATGTCCATTTATTACATCAATATCTGCCTTGGGGATTTTCTTAACTTTCTCTGGGAACTGCTCTTCATATAAGTGTCGTTTTAACCCTTTTGTCTGAACTGAGGCGATTGACACTAACCCACCAAGTTCTTCGGGTGTTGCTTGTACTTTAGAAAGAGCATCAAGTAAATTTTGCCTGTTTTCCTTTTTCTTCTTTTTCTCTACAATTTTTTCCAGGTGTTTTCTCTGTTTCTTAGATAAAATTCTTGTAATTTCATTCTTATCCTTTTTAACCTTTGTGTTTCTCTTTTCTGAAGGAAGAACTAACTCGTTAGAAGTATCGTAATGTCCAGTATCGGCATTTTCTATTTGTATCTGAACAATTCAAATAATTATATATTTATAATGGCACACTTAGAACTAGTACATACCTTCTTTGTTGCAGTGTTATCAATTTCGGTAGTAACTACACGTCGAGCTTTCCAATTATATCCTTTTTTAGCCATTCTCAAAAAACGTTTGCAAAACAAATATAAACAAATTAGTTAGGTTAGAGTCCAAAAACATGTGGATTGTAATAATGGAAACATTTTCCGGATCATTAGCTGAGGTCGCTAGTATACAACTTGAAAATCCAGATATTCAACATAATATTTGAGTAAAAATCTAATTACCTTGTTAGCAAATTTGAAATATATGAGCTATTACGACTGACATTAAAAAATTGTAATCATGGTAAATATTCTTTTAATTATTTAATTGTAAGTTATTTTAAATACTGTAATTCGTTTCCCTGGCGCACTCTGGACGAATCTTTTAACAACCAGTGCAAGCAAGGAAAGAACATTCCATATATTGATTATTTAAACATTTGTAATAGATCGACCCGGTTTTCACAAAAATGGTTCAGACCAGCAGAACAGCCGTTGCTTCTTTTGTCAAAGGACTTTATTACGATGAATTTAAGTGGTAAGATAATGAACAGTTATTGGTTTAAAATGATATATAGGTTATAATATTTTGGTCTTTCTACAGGTCAATTGTGAAAAGTATTGGAATATTTGCACTTGGGATTACCATAGCTAAAGAATGTCAAGGGGTTGAAATTTTTGTCCCGCAGGTTTAAAATGACATCTACGAAATATCATAATTCATTACATTACACATTCAATAATTCGGTGATGCAAAATTGTTGTTACATATAAATGTACTCACAAAATTATGTCTGCAATTATGTAATACAGCATAATTCATTCGTGTAAGAAGCAAAAATTGTACAAATATGTCATAGTTACATGTTATTATACGTATGTATATAGATGAATTACTTTTATTCCTATTTTTTAAAGTAATATATACTTCTATCTGATGGAGCATGGGCAATAATTTTGCCAAAAGCATAAGTTAGGTACAAGCTTGTATGTTTGTATGTACATAGATTTTTTAAATGAATTACTTTTATTACTATTTTTTAAAGTAATATATATGTACTTCTATCTGATGGAGCATGGGCAGTAATTTTGCTAAAAGCATAAGTTACGTACAAGGTTGTAAAGAGGTGCTGCTCTCCGAAGTAGACACTCTGCTTTAGAAAAGAGCTAAAGGAGAGGTATGTGCATCTTGAACCCAAGTTAATTGAGAACACGCATTGCGACGCGTCTTGTTGGAGAGAAGGTATGTGCATACAATATAAGTATATGATTGATTGCCGGA
>NBZA01001064.1:0-13316 GCA_003054995.1 Aleochara bilineata
CGCTTGGTACCATTTATTAATTATTGGAATACTAGACAAAATGTTTTTTGTGTAATATGAGGTTTGGCTAAATTTCAATTAAATTTCACAAATATGCAAATATTTCTTGACCTATGCAAGATAGTAAATTAGCTTTGACATTATTCGATTTTGAATTGAATTTTACATAAAACTAGTGGTTAAACCACCAACTTTCCACAATTCTAAGCTAAGCAAAGTTATTGCGTCTAAGCAAAGTTATTAACGTTTGAAAACTTCCTAAATTTAATATTTCAAACGTGGGTTAGCAATATATACCTGTAAGTAATGTGGTCCGCTTGGAATAAAAGGTTCGGCACCACTGGTCTAAATCTACTTTGGAAACTGGCAGCTGAGAGGAAGCCCCACAAAGGTGGAGCTTTCATTATGGGGTGAAATTAATATAAATTATATATAAGGCCAATTACGGTCGCGCCACATTATACCCTTTTGCGTCCTTCCAGTGCTGTTTTTCCGATAGGCCTTGCCGAAAACACGAACGCGGGGATACGGATACGAGAACGAGTTGACTGCTTTTGGTTCTGGCTTTGCCTTTGGCTTTGGTGTCGACTTCGGTGTTGGCATCAAAAGCGGGAAACTACGTGACAGGACTTTGTTTGGCATTAATCAAGCAACGTTCCTTACGTAATTTCCCCACACGCTGCGCGGAAACATTACTGGCATTAATGTCGAATAATAAACTCGAAAAAGCAAGCGAAAAATGAGTCAGGACTTTAAACATACGAGAAACTTTCACCTACGTTGAGAAAAAAGTCTCAAGACAAGGCAACGTAGCACCGAAGAAACGAAGGAAAAGTTTCTTCCTGGACGAAAAAGGAAATAACTTTTCATCATTTGTTCACGTACGTTTACGTTTAGGTTGCCTTTGTTTTTCGTTAAATTGCAATTGTTGTGGGAATGATTCATTAGGGCCGACCATATGCCCATTTCATGCCTGAAACTCTTAATGCACGCCGTCTAATGATAAATATTTTATTTTGCGGTTTATTACGGGCATAAATGAAGATATTAAGCCTGTAATCACATCATCATTTATTCACCGACTCGCTGACTTGCTGAGCTAGTAGTAGCAGCATTAGTACTAATATTTTCGACAATTTCATGAGCATTTGACCTGACCTAGTGTAGTCTAGTATAGCTTTATTTCATGTGCCTTTTATGTACTTTCTTGACGAAATTTAATAATACATTTGTAAGTTTTGCCTCCGTTAAGTTACAAAAGTGGATTAAGTACAGACAAGGACACGCTTTGCCTGTACTTAGGATACGTGGTGTGTTTTAGAAGCGAAGCAAGTGGAAGTAAGAGCCGTTCCAATTAGTTGGAGCTCATGTATTGGAAGTTTAAGCAGGTACATACTGTTTCGTGCTGTGCCGCGGCGATTGAAAGTTGTGTATACTTACGTATATCAAACGAGGTGATTAGTTGCGGTTGCAGCAGGCTTATCATAACAAGCGTGAGCCACTTGGCCCGCCAATTGTGGAGATTCATCTTCTGCCGCTCTGCGTGAGCATGCGCTCCACTCTTCTTCGGTCGGGATGAAGTTTTTACATCAAACCGCAGTCTCTAGTCCTCGTCCTGTAGACAAAACAACGAATCATTGATATATTGATTGATTGACAAGTTTGATTGATAATTATGCAATGTACGCTTAGGTAACAAAAGACAGACTCACATACTGACTAAGGCGCATTGTTAGTAAGGAGACGGAGAAAGCGAAGGCGAATTGCGAGGCGTAATTAGTGAAACAATGGAAACCACAATCTCCGGAGGCTTACAGCAATAATTACCCACTATTCCTAATATTATTACACGACGATTCGAGCGCAAGCGAACCGGAGCCGAATCCCCTAGGATGCTCGAAAGACGCATCCCGCCTGTACCTGACTGCCTCGCAGAATCTTAACCAACAGGCAGTAGACAGTCCATGATATTCAACATTCAGCTTGCTTGAACTGCCAAGCAACCAATACATTCGAATGCCATACCACCGACATCCTAATATTGCTTTGTTTATGCTCGGCGCATGCATATCTATGACAATAATATAATACATTTGGGAAAGTTTCTCAAGCAGCCGACGCGGATATATAGTTGATAGTACAATACAACATGGGGCATAAATGACAAAGAGGTCAATGGATAAACGCCTAAGATGCTCAGAGTATTATATTTTCCTTCTTGTGTCTTGTGTCGTCGTGATTTACATTCAGCGATGCGATGTAGATTCCGATACAATTTCCAATAACACAAGCAATTCAACTTGAACTTCTGTATGGAATTTCTGGTTTTGTTCCAGCTGAGAATGGATGAATGAATGAGATGTTCCGGTTTCTGCTTTGGTATAATTTAGTTTGGGATACATAGTTTGCTATTAATTTGATTGAATATTAATTGAAATTTTGTGTCCAGGCACAGCCTACCAATAGTAATAGGTGTATAGTATTGCATTTTTGGGTTTAATCCAGGTCAATTCGGACATTGTTAAGTGTGCAGTGCATGGAACAGCTTGGTAAGTGTGCACTCTGAACTTGCGAATCACGAAATGGAAACGAATGATTCTGCCAGCCAGTTCGGCGTTAGCAAATAGCCGAATGCTAAGAAATAGTGTATTGTCGGAGGCAAGCATGCCAAGCCAATGAATGAATGAAAGCAGGAATGAAAGAAAACAGGGAAAAAATGCGCGCGAGTGCAAAAGAAGCGCATCGGTGGCGGAAAAACTGGAAAAAGGCTGCGCACCGCACAGCACACTGCTTTTCAAATGCACAATCTCGAATGTGTTTTTTATGCATTCAGTGAGCGTACGCTGGCTGGCCTGGAGTAAAAACCGATTAATTTCTACTTTTGCTCGTACGCTGGCAACGTGCCATTAGATAAGAGCCTTTTTAAACTCTCCATTGCCTGTACGTAAAGGCAAACCTAAACGTAAATACGCAGGCGAATTGTGCGCAGTGATATATGTGACCACCCTGGCAAGGAAGCCCAGTCTTTGTATTGTATTGGCAATTAACGAGAAATTTAAATAAATTTTTTCTCCTTTTTTGAGTCTTTGACAGACTTAAGGACTAGCATGCTCTTGAGTTGAGTTTGAGTTCAAGCTTGGATTTCAAGTACATACATTCAAGTCATTATGATAGCCAACCCTCCAAATTGCACACTCGGTGGTTTCCTCGCACATAAACTTGAGTAAGTACGACGTACAGGGTACATAGTTAAACGATGAACTGACACGAAATCACTCCTAAATAAACACGCGTAATAGACTTAAGACTTGAAGGTACAAACTAGGTACTAGCTAGACGTTGGGGCGGCAAGTGCACAAAAAACTTTCATTTTCCACTTGCCACTTGTATTCGCTGAGGGTGTGGGTGTACACAGCAGTGCTTGCCTGCAAGTACACAGCAGGCAGGTTCAGGGTTCAAGTGAGTCCCGTCCCGTTAATGTCAGCTTTCTTTCTGTTCAGTCCCCTACTTGCATGCGTGCAAGTTTTTCATTACAATTTTCACTTAATTACTGCATAATCTAATTGAAAACCAACAGAAAACTTGATTTATGGTCGTTAAAAGTGAAAATTTTGTGTGTTTCATCGCGTTCACTCTGTTTTTCATTCTATTTGTTTGTATTCCTTCGTCTGGGTTCAAATACTCTTTGAATGGTGTCGTCTACACCGGAAGAAGCATCTCTTCTTTGTAAATATTCATTGACAAACCAAGGAAACGCTTGCTTTGAATAGGCGTCTAGCCTAGTATAGCTACTAGTAGATAAGAGTTTTTGGTAAATCACATTCAATGCTTCCGTAAGAGGGTTTCATTAATTTTCCCCTCTTGTACTTACTTACATTATGCGAGTATTATTATAAATACATTGAAATGCAGCCACGTTAACTTAAACGTAAGATGGAAAAATAAGTACTTATTCAGCCAACCAGTTGCCTATGCATTGCATGTGAAGTATTAGTGTACTGAGTGTTGCCTATATTGTAGAGACAAGTTATTTATTGGTGAGTTCAGCCAAGAAGACACTATGTATGTGAGGTGTCGCAAGGCAACGAGCTCAAATATTCCTTTTATAGTTGACAAAGCAACTACCTGAAAGAGATTCGGTTGATGCACGGAGGCAGGCGCAGAGGCAGAGGCAGAGGCGGCAGAGTGTATCATGCGAAGGCAACTTTGAAGCGGTAGGGAAAATGCGCACCTGTTTGAGAAAGCCCTGCACTTGCCATAATCCTCGACATTATACCGTCGCGGGCCCTGAGGCGCTCTTCTTCAGACGCGTCTGGCCAAAATTACAGCGGTGGGTGCACTTCTGTCGAGACCGAGACGCGATACCAGACCTCCGTTTTCTTTGTTTATTCTATTAATAGACGGATCAACTTAGATATGAGAATGCATTTATGATGCAACGCCAACGACACTTGCCACTCTCACAGTAAGAGTGGAGAAAAGTGCTGTTGGCTTAGGAGAAGGCACGCAGGAGGCACGAAGAAAGTGAAAATGTTTGGTTAACAATCGCTAAGATTAACAAGGTGCAAGCGCGAGCGCAAGCATGAAATACACGTGCGAAGATGAGTCAATGTTATCACTGCGTAGGCCCTTCAGGCGTACATGAATTCACTTTGGATCTCTCGCAGTTTCCCGTAGTGGAGTTTGAGTTTGAGTTTATCTAATCAATCTCAGCGTGACTCCGACTCGGTAACTCCTCGAACCCACTTTGCCCTAAATCGCGTCATATTTATTGGGTTGATTAATTATTCGGCGCGAATTGAATTTGTGGCAACTTTTCACCCCCTTTAAATTTGAAACGTGAACAGTTTATTCATTCACAGAAGTACATATTTGATTAAAACAATTTCTTTCTACTTCTTCACACACTTTCTATGCATTTTTCATCTACCTGGCGGTTTAATTGCTGACAACAAAGTTACTTGTTATTGATTTTCTTTGTTTCTTTACTTTGCTTTTCATTTCATTTCTAGTGGGTATGAGCAGATAAAGATGTGCCTATTATACTCTTGAATAATGCGTGCTTCGTTCGTCAACTTGCCGACAGACAGGCTGGACGGAAATTTTAATGAGATTATTAATTACCGCGCAATTATATTAAGAACCCCAACCGCTGGGAAGCAGCTCTGGCGGCGAGGCTTTAGCGGTGGCGAATGATTATGGACATGCTGTGGCATGAATATTAATTTTCATTACCGGAAGGCACTCTTCTTCCTTTGCCTGTCTACCTATCTCTGGAATTAAGCTTTAATGCGCAGGTCGTAGGATAGTTTTCTACGCTAACAATAAGTGGCTGAACGAAGTGAATAATAAAGGAAACAAAATAAAATAAAGAAAAGCAATGAAAGAAAGTGAAGTACGCTTTGCATAAGTTTTGTATTGATTGGTATTCTAGTTAATTTCAATTAATTTATCAACGTTTAAAAGCTTTTCATGTACAATTTATATTTATTTTAGAACGCTTTATTTCTAGGGGCTTCAGCAACCAACCCGCTTAGTATAATCGAACAAAAGCATTAGGATAGAAAGACTAAATGAGCGTTTTGTAAACGAGCGGCAAATAAATAAAATTAATTAAACTAATGCATGCACCATGTCCCTGTAATTAAGCGAGGCCCACTAATAATACGCGATTGTCAGTTACTGTCCCACTGAACTGTATTATCCTGCCATCAGCAGCAAAGCATACTGGCGGGGTATTTACATTATCCTGCCACCCAGGCTGTCGTTTTGTCGGCGTTTGAAGTTGTTTTTTTACCAAAAGTGACCCTGACTGAATTCGTATAGGGATTACGCAGGGTAATTATTGTCAATTCAATTGAAACTGAAAACAATTCTATCAAAAAACTTTGGAAATCGTTGGATTGTGTGTGCATTTTGAGTGAATTTAAAGTGTTAAATGTTTGCGTGGCTGGCTAATTAAATACGCACATAAATCCTTACTTAAATTAACATATAGGGGTGACCATACAATCTGTCATTGGCACACACTAGCACTACACCACACCACCGGTGGGTGTTGTTGATATTACATCAACGCTTAGTTTCACCAACAGACACTGGAGTCGCGATGAGCAGCGTGAGCTTAACCACCATACCATGCTGCTCACGCTGACACTTTGGTTGCAGACTTCGCTTCAATATGCTTCACACACGTACTCATCCAGCAAGCATGTTTACTGATTACCAAAAAGCACCGAAACAAAACAAAACATCAAAACGCTAATTCCCCGAGACACCCTTTAATCTTGCTTAAGTTCTGCCAAATGCCCACTCGCATCCCTGTTGATACACGTGGTACAGTAATAAATTTCAAGTTTACTCCATGCAATGACCGATTGCATGGATGGCATCAGTGTATAATAATGATGTGGCTGGTGGTGAGGAATAAATTATGATCATTATTAAGCAGGATAATCGTACGCATTTATTCATGACGTTGCGACGCGACTCAGGCATACACGGCTAATGTGTTGATGTTCTTACGTTGTAAGGCGTCGAGAGAAATGTTGTTTAAATGGAAGTCAGAGCAAGCAAGCGATGAAAACGATAAGATAAAAGGAGAGAAATAATAAATTTTGGCACGTACAGTCTTTAAACATACTGTCGTGCGAAGAACAAGAAGAGCACACGCAATAGGGTACTTGAGAGCGTGCTATTGGCATGCATCTGACTGTGAGTGAGCTTGGCTCATTTTCTATTCGCAGTGTCTATCTGTTAATCTGTTTATGTGTATGTTTTGTATGTTGACTTTAATTAAATTATTTCGGCGAGGTTCAGCACCCTTTTGGCTGGAACCCTTCTTGCGTTGGCGTGCAGTAGTGGAAAGCCACCCCTTTACGTGCCTTTGATATTTGCCTCTTGTAGATGTTATGTTATTATGTTTTATTTACTTGCGCTTGCTCGCTTGCAATAGCGAATTGAATTGAATCGCTACTGCTGCTTGATAAAAACAGTCAAGGTGATCACACACTGATAACGAGCCGAACCAAGGCAATTCATATTCATTTGCTCCCCTGACAAGGCAAATAAAATCCGCCACCCTAGTGCCATTTTGTATGCAGTTTATTTGACGCCTAATTGAATTTTATTCAAATTAGTTTGTGGAAACTTTGGGGGTGAAAAAAGAGAAGTATTGGCAAGGGTTGTGAAAAAGTTGGTTTGCAAAGATATTGAGTTGTTGGCTAATTAGGCAAGATGTTAAATATAAACTATTATAACTGCAGGGGGTACTAGAACTGCAGTCAGTTGCAAAGTAAACGCCGGAAATGATTTCCTCTGCTTGCTGATTGCGGAACAGTATACTGCAGTACATTTTGCATTCGAAGAGGAGTGTTTTCCGTAAGAAAAAGAGCACAACGACAACAGTTAATTACCCACTCAAGAATTATATTTTCCGCAATCAGATCTTTGCGCCAAAGTTTCTTTCCAGCAGTGTTGCGAATAACTTTGGCGAAGCGCGAGCGCGCGCGCTTTTCATGTCTTTGATTTTTTGCTCGATATGCGCAGAGAGAAAGCGGAAGAGCAATACGAGCTCCTGTTCTGTTCTTTTCTGTTCGGCTCGGTTCTGAAAAAGTTTCTTGGTACATTGCTAGCTACCTACGTTAACTAAATGCGAACTTGCTAACTTGCTAAATTGCGATAACTAAATATACTTTATTTTCGTTTCTTCCCTGCCTTTATGTGGAGGGCCGTATTTCAATGTTTCAAAGTATTTTCTCATCTTTGACTCTTTTTTTACCTTTTTTGTTTGTCTGCGTTTGCGTATAATTTCATTGCGTTGTATTGCCAGGAAATTTCAGGTTTAATTTATGATTTCATGCAATTTTCATGCTTGCTTCTTCTTCATGGTATACGGTTTGCGTCTTCGTGAAAAATTAACACAAAAAGTAATTGTATCTTTTTATTGATGTTGTCCTGAGCGTTGACAACTCGCCAGGAAGCAGAAGGCGATGAGTGGAAGTGGAAAAAGTTGCCACGAGTTTGCCAAAATCAACAAGTTGCGAGGAGCAGTTTGGCAAGACTGTATCAAAAGGCTGTGACTGTGTCCACCCAAGGAATGGAAGGACTTCGCGACCGACCGATAGAGCGACCGAAGGGATGAATACGGAGTGTGCAGTGCCTTGGCGTAGATTTAGAAGTTGTTTCTGTTTCGTTTTGCTTGCACATCATAGCAGTCGACTGAGCGAGTGAGTATGTACTGAAGTATAGACGGGGGTATCGACTCGCCAATGTTTCGGAAAGTATCGAGAAGTCGTCGAAGTCGTGGCGGGACTTGATAATGTTAGGGCTTTTCAAGATGCTCGAGGGTTGTCCATACTTTCCTACACGTAGTGGATACGAGCCGCGTCGTATAACCCTATACGTGCCTGTTATCAGGGGACAGATAACGGGCGCATCAATTTTATTGAGACTCATCGTATTGCTAACCTAATAGTTTTCTTCACTTTGCCATTTCCATCTGTTAACATATATCCATACGTGATAAATAACTCGTAGGTATATTGTTATGTCATTGCAGGAAATGTAATGAACTTCATTAATATTAATTAATTTCTGCGAGAGAAATTGTTTTACGTTGAAATTTGACACAATAAATGTAATAAGAGCAAAATGACAGCAGGAACAAGCAAATTAAGCCAAGCCAAGGCAGCAACCTGCAGGCAGGCGCAAATTAAAAGTCTTAATTAAAAATAATACCTACGCCTGCAAGTTCTGCATCCCGGAATCCTTGGTTGAATTTTTTGAAATTAGCCTAAGCACAAGTATACTCGTAGGTACATGCGGCGAAAAATAACTGACGACTTTTTTCTTTTCTTTCTTGATTTTGCTGCTGCTGCTTTTGCAGTGTCTTCTAAGCTCTTCATTTAGATATAATTTTCTGCTTTTTCTCTGCGTGCCTTTTCTTATATTATTTTTGTACACGGCGTAGCGCATTCATTTGTCTCGTGGTTTAATTACCACCGGCTTAAATTCATTACACGAAAATTTTATTATATTTTGTAATAACTCTCAGGAAGCACCATTCTCAGAGAGGAATGACTGAGAAATGACTGCATAAACTAAGCCAAACAAAACAAAACAAAAAAATTAATTATTTAGGCAAATATTTCTTCCTGCCAAGCGGAAAAACCCGGAAACATATTCTACGTGTGTAAATATTTATCAATATGCGAGTGAGTTCTAACATCGATAAGCGGATATTTCCCGGAGGGCAGGAAAATAACTAATTGGAAATTGATGTGGCGTAATTTGCGCAAACATATCATTTTGCCATAGGTAGGTATATTATGATACATCGTTCAGTGCACGGTACTGGAGTACAATTCGCAATGCAAGGCTGGACTTCAATGTACAGTGTAATGAAATCGTCATGGACGGTAACAAGCTAAGTATAGGAGGAATATTAGCATAGCTATTACCATGGCTATGCTATTGATTATGTGAGAATTTTCAGTGATGGCAGAAGCGACAACAAAGTGTTTGACAGCTGGCAGGCTAACAGCATAGCATGCAACAAGCAGCAGTCTGTATATTGTATAATATTGTATATCTGCATGTCACGTTGAGTCGCGTCGCGTCGAGTCGTTGGGGATCATCGTAGCGATATTCACACATCAGTGAAATCAACCAGAATAACAACAATAACACAACACCCCTATGCTGCATCGATCTATTGCAAGTGCAAACGCATGCGGAACCGGCAGCGGTTTATAAATAAATGATTAACTATTATTTATGCTAAACGCCACCAGCCATGGCATGTCATTTGTCTACCTTTGCGAATGCAGACAGGCGGCATTTTGCAATTATAATTTATTTAATAACCAATCAAATTGATTGATTATTCATTCTGCATAATATGTTCCCGCAACTGGCCAGCACAATATGAGAATATTTTCAAGAGCTATAATATTGTAAAATATAATTTCAACGCGTCCAAATAGTATTACAGTGGAAATTAACGAATTAATGAAGTTTGCGTAAATAATTTCATATTTATTCAATTAACTATTTAGCCAGGTGATAAATATTTATTTTTAATTGAAATAGAAATATGAAAATACAAATATGTTAAATAATATATTAATATATATATAGGATATATTAAAAATGATGAAATATTTTTTGGAAGGTAAATTAAAATATTAAATTCAGGGGGTGACAGTTTGTCAATGAGTGGTGACATTTTTTAGGAACGTTTTGAGACGTTTGTTCGTTTTTCATTGCGTATACCTACGGTTCACACATTTTTACGCGACGTAATAAAAAATTCCTCAAAAAACGTGGAAAAGTCTCAATCCCACGTTTACCTCACGTCTAAATTACATATTTACGCATGTAAAGTACATGACAAGTATTGCTTCTGCTTTTGCTCGTTCTTCTAAAATGAGTTTTTTCGCGCGTTGCGCCTAGCCGCGCTGCTGGAAACGCGACATGATCCATTATTAAAGTGCGCTTGATTGCTTTTAGGCTCAGTACCTACATACATACGTATATGGACATGTAATGCTCGTGAAAGTTTTTCTCTATGAAGGCTATTCAATGACTGAATATGATCCACTATTACGAAGTCAACTTTTCCTCATAAAACATTTTTTACCTGCAGGTTTACGACTTTTTTACTTTACACTTTTCTATTGCCAATACCTGGCTGATATGGTGCTTATATTTAATGGAGTTTTTGTTGATTTTTGGCTCAAATAGAATAGAATAGAGTGGACTAGAAAGTGATGAATATTTAAGAGCGCCGCACAATTTCATCTGCAATTCTGTATGTGCGGCTTGCGGTTACCGATAATCGCTGGCCACTGCATTCGCCATGAGTTGAGTTTTCCATTGAATTTTCCGTGCGTTTTCCGACACAACGCCCGCATTCGTAGTCGCATTTCCATTCGTATTTGTGAATAGTGAAGAGAGGACGCATTAGGTCGTGCACAATTAGCAACCGGTAGAAAACAAACAATGTTCGCCTGATTTTCACGTTCTGTGGCCGGTTTTTGCTGCACCGGCAGCAATGAAATAGAAATGCAAATGCAAATCGTGATCCTCACGTCTGATCCCTGCCAGACACACCGACCTGTGACGATGACTTTGTGGTGAACTTTAATAAAATTTTGAATCCGTTTTTTCCGCTTGGTTTTCTCGTGGATTATGTTAATAAGATCAGTGATGGGTAATTCAACCTTGGGGAAGGTTTCTGTTGTTATGTTCAGGCCAGGTAGTGAACGCACCATCGATTTTATTATGTTTTTCTTTGATATTTTGTGTCCCAACATGATTTTCAACTTATTCTTAGCTATATCATCTTTGTTTTGTTTCATGAAACCCGTCAATGCAAATATTTTCTTTTGCTTTAAAACCTTCCAGGCCTCACGGTACTGCGCTCTAAAATAAATAAAAACTCAAATGGGTAAATGCATTTTTTGTGTAGACAGTTTGGTAAATTTGATTTGCATTTACCACTTAATTAAAACAATACTATATTGCAGATGGGGGAGGAATTTATTTTGTATAATTTTTATTTGAAAACATTTGTTGGGAATAATTATTATTCAGTAAGGTCAGAGCGTTTTGTTAAAAAAATGAGGGACAAAATGAAGAAAATGTGCGGAGGCAGGCAGTGGCAAGGCAAAGAAATGCAAACGTGAAATTTCCATGCAAATTGGCCTGGAATACGGCCGAGGCTGAATGCTATGTGTAGGCGGCTCAAGTGACGGCTGAAGTATGAAAAGGTTGAGCGAAAAGTGTGTAGTGTCGGCGTAAAAAATGCATATTTGATAAGGAACGGAACGGAAGCAATGGAAAGCCGTATCATTGGCGACGCTGCGCGGTTACATTTCGTTCAGCTTTTCTGCATTTTCCTTGCAATGTTGCCACTCACTCATTCACGGACGCAGCTCGGTGTTGGAAATGAGTTAATTAATAACATAAAGTTGGTTTTAATATTTCACTCAAAGACAGGGGAGTTCTGTTAGATTTTGAATCATTTTTTTTATTTGATTTTTATTTAGCTACTTTTTGAGAAAAGTACTATGTAGTTAAATCGGTTTAAAAGTGACCCGAAAACCAAAACACTTTGTATGTAAATTGTTATTGCACTTAAAGTTAGACGCCCACCCAGTATGAGGCGAATGAAAAGCTGAAAGTTAGAATTCGTGTCGAGTTGGTTCTTAAAATGAGGCAAGGCTCGCGACGACCAAACGCAGAATTATTTGCATACGAGATTAAAAAGACGTTTCAAGTTTTCTACGCCATGGTTTGGGTTTCGTGTGTCGTTAGCGCGTTTGTATTGTTGAGGCGTGTGTATAGAATTCTCTAGCAGCGTCGGCGGATGATGGGAAAACTGGAAACTTTCCTCAGGTATGCCACTTATTGCGAGCTCTGGCTCTGGCAGATGAAGACGTCGACCGCAGAGCAGAACATTCTAGGGCGCACTTAGCTAGCTACCGCCTTAGTTACGGTAATAACCACTCCGCAATTCTTCACTTTTGCTACGTAACACATCAAAGCCACCCACCATCCAACCATCCAGCTACAATTACCTTAGAGATCTAACAAATTCAATGCAATTTAACATTTTTACAAAACATAATTGCAAATTGCAACGTTCCTTTAAGCTTGCGTTTGCGTTTAAAGTTTAAATTGTATTAAACTTTGGACTTGCCAAAGAACTTAATTAAATTTTAGTTTAAGAAGTTAACTGCGTTGACGACAATTAGAAAACGATTTTATTTCATTTCCGTTTCTTCTTCTTATCGCCTCGTCGCGTCAGAAAAGAAAGAAGTATACCTAAGTCCTTAAATTTGCTCGTAAAAGTGACACGGTTATTATTCCACCAGCATTTTATTTCATTTCATTTTCTACATGCTGTTTGTGCTTTCCTTGCGTTGGCGCGGCTTGAAGTGTTGGCTGAGATCTAAGATTTATTATCGGTATCAGCGGCGTCAGGCACTTAACGCAACATTTCGGTGCGCGGCTCTAAAATTTCTCATTTGCAAATTTATTTGTTTTGAGTCGTTTTGGAAGCTTGGGTGAAAAATTGCGATGAATTGCAGTGAAATGAAATGAGATTTGAGTGTGGAGGCGCCGGCCACTGTGGTTGTATACGACACTTACCTGTCTGCTAGTCGCGGTGTAATCTAAGTTGGAATTCGGATTCACTTTTTAAAAGTTTCTTATTTGATTTTCAGATATCAAGTTTATAGTTAGTTCACTGTTCACTAATAGTTGTTAAGCATATACCAGTCATTATATAATAAATTTGTTTATTGCTG
>NBZA01001069.1:15388-28090 GCA_003054995.1 Aleochara bilineata
TCTCAATAAAGTACGCAAACACACAAAAATGAGCTTAACTGATATGAAATGTAGAGCTGTACAGCGGTCAGGCTACTCAATTCTTCTGGTTCTTGCGGATCCATGGCAGAAACCTGTCCACACGCGTGTATACACCTGGATATTGGCCTTTGCCACAGCCGATGCCCCAGGAGACGATGCCCACTTGTGTCCATTTGCCATTGTTTACCATCAAAGGCCCTCCACTGTCGCCCTGTAAACCATGGAAAATAGCCAGTGAAACCTTGGAAAACATTAAGTATGGTATAATTTACGCTGCAAGAATCTCGACTGGCTTGACCTGCACATATCATGTGCTCGACGATGCCTCCAGGAGCAGCAGCCCCGTACTTTAACCTGCATTCACTGTTTGACCAAATGGGGATGTTTACCTCTTGGAGTATACTTGGTTGCGGACCCACTACAAGGCAAAATCACATGTGCGATAAAAACATCTCAATTTCTTCTTAAATTTTATACGTACTTTCACGTAAACTACCCCAGCCAATGACTGTTGCAGTTTGACGGTCATAACTAGATCCAGGGGATGGTAAACACACTGGACGTATGTTCTTTGAGAACTGCACGGGGCTGTCCAAGGTTAACAAGGCAATATCATTGTACTGCAAGTAAATTTAGCAAGCACATTTGAATTTAGCTTTAAAATCAATCTAAAACTGCACTTACCAAAGTTCGCGAGTCAAAGCCACGATGACGAACGACCCGTTTCACCCTTTTCTCCACATGCCTTGTCTCATGACTCGATTTAATATTGTAATCCGCCAACCGGACGGTTAACCTCGCGACATCATAGCCAGTCATACTAAAAACCAAGAATATTAAGAAAGATACCACTAGATGGAGGGCTTGTATTACTGGGCCACACAATGGGCAGCTGTGAGTATATGAATTTCATCAATCAACGACCCTCCGCAGAACTGCCGACCGCCATTGAACAGCGCAGCGATCCATGGCCATTCATTCACGTCTGCGTTATGCCCCCCAACAATACGCTCCTGATCCTGGAACCCATTCTTAGCCCCGCAGGACCCAAATGCCAAAACAGGACCTTCCGTAGTTGTGGTCACAGGTCCACTCGGTTTTAAGGGTTTTGATGGTTTCTGCGTGGGTTTCCAAGTCAATGGGGGTCGCGTAGTGGGTCGCAGTGTGGTAAATTCATCTGGAATCACTCCTGGAAACCCCGGAGACGGTGGATGAGTGGGCAATGGAGGTATAGTATGGTCTGGAGGGTGAGTGGGTATAGGTGGAGGCCAGTTAGGGATATTTGGGTACTGGGGATACTTCAAGGCGTCATCTGGCTTCTTAGAGGCACTTTCTTCAGACGTTTCAGAAGAAGACGAAGACATTGCTGGACTTTCAGTGGTTTGGTTTGTTTTTTCAAGTTTCTTGTTATCACTGCTTTCATTTTCTGGTTGCAAAAAACTATCTGGGACTGTGATTGGCGGAGAAGCGCAGCAAACGCCAAACATCTATCAAAAATGTTAAATAAACATTCGTTAATTAATAAAAATGCATATTTAATTACTTGTCGGCCTTGGTCAGTGAAGAAACTGCAAGTGTCGTACATTCCTAGCACCCAGGCGTCCCAACTGTTCAGTTCGGGGAGCTTGAAGTATGGGTAGCACTGCCGGAAGGACATGCATCGTCCAATTAGTCCCTTGGAACTAAAACAGGACCCTGAAGGACTGGCTAAGGGCACGCCAGGGGCTAAATGCGCAAAGGGATTGACTAATATCGGTTGGTACGCTTGTACATATCCTTGCTGAGCGTACAGCTGCCTATCTTCACGTCCAGGTGAAGTTTGTTGATCTTCAAGTGCTAACCAACAAAAAACAAGTTGTTTTTGCGTACTCAACGATCGTAAGGTGAATGTTCGTAACGGCAACAAGCTTACTAGTATATAGCTTGGACTCTGACGAACTAACAAACACACTAAAACTGTTTGGTACCGCTTGTCGCGTGAGAAAAACCGTTAGTCGCCATTAAAACTCACATCACGAATTCACCATCAGCTTTTTATTATTGATAAATATGAAGGAACTGTACTTACCTTCAATTGCAATAAAATCGTCAGCGTTTTCTTCACTTTCTTGGTGATTCCTTGAACTTGCATGTGAGTATGAACTCACAAAGAACAGCAGCACAAGAAGACGTCGCAGAAGATGGTCCATGGTCACAGGGAGGCGGCAATCACCATCGGAAGAACACGCACTCTTGCCTCGGCCGGTCAGTCACGCAATCAATGTCCAATTTCCACAAACTTGCTCTTATAAAACGCCAAGAGACGCATCTTCCCCCTCCTGAGGAATCACTTTGCAGATCCGCACGTGGATATCGACCTACGACTGTCTTCCAGTCTTCAGGTTCGAGCTTTAAGACTTATTGATGTCCTGCCAAAACTAAACTGTTCACTATTGTCTTCATGCTAATTTGTTGCCAACTGGTCCGCGCAATAAATTCCTCAGTGACCACAAATATGGATCATTTCTTGGAACTTTAAATTTAAAGCTAAACGATTTAAATAATTACACGGTATTGCTTTTTAGATGAGATTATATCAAGAGAGATTAATAATGAGTGATGGTTATTAATGCTTGAAATAAATAAACTTTTTAAAACTTTTAGTGCCCTCTGGTGGTAGAAACTGAACGCTAGCTTTTTTCTGACAGAAATCCACAAGAGTGGTGGAATTGACAGCTTGCTGACAGTGCTGGCGCTTGGCTGTTGTCTGCTGCTGCTGCCTGCTACGCAGATCAGATTTTCGACAGCCTTCGAGCAACGTAATTCCTGTGTGAATTTGTGCGCGATACTCAGTGAAATCAAGGCGCTGGACGTGATTATCGTGCTCGAAAGGAAATATTACTATCAATCAACGGCGTGCTCACGACGCACACCGAGCGCTCCACAGCCAGGTTCAGGTATGTTGTTATTGCGCATTTTTGCAAATGGTGGCATTTACGCCGCCTTTTCCAACGTGGACAGTGCGTCTCACACGCGGCGATGTCGTTCTTACAGATAAGCCGCCAAAACGTGTAAGAAAAGCATAACAATGAAGGTCCCCCCGACCACCACGGCTCCCAATCCGAACGGATTTAATGAGTTTGAAGACGATCATTTCTTCAACGACCCATCGGCGAACCATAACCAGGTTGCGAACGGCAACGGCGCCGTGTCCGATTTTCCAGCACCTGTGCAGGACGCAGACTTCTCCGAGTACATGTGGATGGAAAACGAAGAGGAGTTTGATAAAGAGGTCAGATATTTATATTCATCTGCAAGATCAGCGCCCGCCATTGTTGCGTGTGTTGCCTACATCATCGTTGCGTGTTGAATGAAAGTTGATTAATATTTTGGGATTGTTGTTTTAGGTGTTGCAACGGCTGGAAGAGGAAGAATTGATGGAGCAGTGTATGCTGCAGCATATGATGGACGAGCCCCAAACGCCGACTGCAACGAGTAATTCGCAGTAAGTACATTCGTTCATGTTTGTTTGATAGCAGAATACTGTCATACCTGTCCGTTCTATGTGTCATTAGAAACAACGCAACTCAGAAAGATAAAGGCGAGTCGTCTGAAATGGTCAAGAGCAGCACGTTAAACCCTCACGCGGCGGAATTCGTGCCGAGTTGGGGCACATCTACGCCTGCTACCGAGCAGAATGCTTCTTAAGTAATGCATGGACAGATTGATAAGCAAGTAAAAAAAAACACGCTACATGCCAGGTATCATCGTTAGTAATATCGCACAGAATCGTCATCTTTTTTACGTTTTATTAGAAATTGTAAGGGACGTACATATTGTACGTGTTGTATTGGTACTCAGCATGATCAATGGCTGAGTATAAGATCTCATCAAACTACACATAGCAACGCGAGCAGACACAGAAGCGTATTAACAATAGATCTAGCAGACATTTACATTGCAATAGTTTTACTTGAAATTCGACTCGTATCTGAACTACATAATTGTTATTGGTAATATGCTTCTATCCTCCCATTATAAAAGTGTGAATTGTAAAGCTTTACAAAGCACTCGATCGATCTGTTCAGCATGCATACGTAACGGTAATCTAAAGTAAATAAACTCAACTAGAAGTTAGCGTGGCGGCACGAATAATGAAACACGTGCTCGATTAATCATATAAATACTTACTTACTACATACAATTAAACTTAAAGAATTAATTATGACACTAGCGCAGCGTAGTATTAATGAAAATATTAATTAATTGACATTGTAAGAGGCAGAAACAGCGAATACTACGCTCGAAGGAAGAAGGATAAGATTATATTACACTGGGCGAAAGCGTATAAATAACGTAAGTGTTTTTACGTTGGTCACTTTTTTCACTCGTTTGGCAGCCATTATGCGTTTTTGTTTGCGATTGAATTATGGCGAAAACACAACCTTTCATACTTCTGATTGGCTGTGATGTTGTTGGATGGTGGCTGTGTGAATGAAGAAAGCAAATTGTACAAACATTTATCTATTTATATTTATCTATAGATATGTTAGAGAGCGTTAGTTAGTCGGTTTGTTTTTCGTTCGTTTGACCAGAAAGAGTATAGAAGTGAGACACAGAAGACGTAGAAATGATGAAAGCGTATTTTTAGTAATTGAGGATGATCAGTACATGTCAGACGTAATTCAGGCAAGATAAATCTAAAATCAATATGGCAGGAGAGTAACAATGAATCATTTTTTATTAATTACATTGTATGTATATATATTTTTCATATAATGCCATGTCATGTATTGTAGTCAGATGGATTTTACAAGTTGCGTGAACAAAATGATACTTTATATGATTTTGACATAGGTTTGCATATACTTTACTTACTGGGTAGCGGACAGGACAAGAATATTTTTGTATATACGGATATTTCCAGTTCATTCTTAAATGTAAATGTTTACAAACATAAGTGTCACTTCAACGGTTGGTTGCATTCATGTGCTGTGTTCTTGATTGTCAAGGCACAAAATCATATTCAACTACGTTTTCTCGATTTATTATATTAACAGACCGACCCAAGATCAAGTCGAAATGTTTGCAAGCATTTCGCGCATGATAATTTTAATCTCGACACAAACAAAAAACAACTTAATTCATACTATTTATAGCGACTTTTTCACTATGATTTGTAACACTAACTCAAATAAGTATAAAGTAACTAAATTTAACGTAAGGATGCCACAATAGAATCAAACATACGAAACAGAGTAACATACTTTTATGCAACATCATCATCATCATTGTCACTTCCTACATACTCTTCTCCCACATGGTCAAATGTTTCCTCTTCTCTGTTAAGTGCCCTAGCCGCTGATTTGATTGAAGATAGGAAACTAACGGGCATTGCAGGAAAATCCACCTCTGGCGCTTCTTCGTGATGGATGTCTTGGTAGCTTACATGCGTCCTTGGAGCAGGACGTGGTGGAGTTGGAGGCGAGTCATGGACGTCGGCCACTTGCCCACCGGATTCCTGCAGAGTTATCGGGCGCTCTTGGACTAGCAAGTTACCATCGCGTGTGCGAGTTATCTTTATACGATGTACATCCTTCATGCGCTGTTGTAACTCCTGCAGCATCAGGTTCTGCACCGCAATGGCAGTTTCAGCGCCATATTCATAGCCGTCAGCCGCCATTTTAATGTCCTCGTCGTCGATGTCAGATGCATGCGGCGAAACTGCGAATATTTCATCATCGCTTGGAACGTCTTCCCCGTTCTCAATCGTATTTACGCATCGAACCATTACAGTCGGTTCTTTTGGCTGCATTTCTGCATCTTTTACTGGGGTTTTCGTTGTTTGCAATGCATTCTCGTATCGCAATAGAGATTTCAGAAGGGAAATGTTCGCTTCGTGGTGGTCTATCATCTGCGTAAGAAATGTGCAGCGCGTTTTCGCATCTTGAGCGTGAATGATTCGTGTTAGATCATAGCTCAAGCTCAATTTGTTCCTGCATTCGTTCATCGGCTCCTGGTATACTGATTGTTTGGGTTGAACAATTGCTTTGGGTGGCTTTGTATCCACCTTTTCTAAGGTATAGAAAACAACTTTCATTCTCTTTTCAATGTCTTTAATATTGTTTCGAAATGTTTTAGGTATATTAACGGCCGTTTTAAAGAAGTTCATGTACTTCTCATGAGAATTCCATATGAACAACTCATGTAAATTATCAACTACGCATGCAAAAAAGTACGAAGCGCAATAGATGAAAAGTTTACTTGTCTCCTGAAAGAACCATTGTTGATTATTGAATAATAATGTTTAAAGGTAACACTATGTACCTCAATATATCCTGTTGCTTCAGCAATGTTCCAAGTGATGTCGTACGGTGGAACTGTCTCATTTCTCGGATGTGAACTATTTTCAAACATAGAAGATAAATGACAAAGTACTATAAGGCATTGATCATGCAATGCTTTCGCTGCTGCAATTGCAAATTCGGTTTCCGTATTTTGAATAGCATTTATAATATGTGGTTGCACCTTATCGCTGGAAATATATTTGAATAGTTACGTTCATAAATCATAAATATTTTACGTACCGAAATTCACAAATTGACTGCAATCTGGACCTCAAATGCTTAATAACTCTATTGTTCAGTGCATGTTGGTCCGCAATGGTTTGAACAGTATTACGCATTTGTTTTGCCATTGAATGTCGTGTAAAAACATTATAAGAGTAGTCGACAAGTTCATAACTGACCGGTAATAAAGCAATCGGAAAGAAACTGCGAGATGAAGTATATGCGGCCCAAGCAATCCCTCCTAATGATAAACAAATATTGAAACGTACTCTATTAACTTTATGTTTATAATTATACGGCGATAGCTTTGGAGTTTCAATAATGCTTTCAAAGTGCTCATCTAATAGCATTCTGGTTGAGAGGACAAGCTCCCTCGTGTATTCTGCAATCTTATACGAATCCTTAAAAAAAGTTACAATAACATCATTGTTAACTTACAGAATATTCTAATTGAATGTAATCGCGCCTTTTTTGCGACCATGCACTAGGCATTTTAAAACTATTTTGTTCAGATGTTTACGGTACTTTATGGTTAACCTTACTTTCAGAACAAAAATATTTGAGACAACAAATTATTTTATTTTACATTCTTATTGTATCCCAACAAAACTCAAAAAACAATCAAATACATTGTTTTCAATAACTGTAAACGATAAATATCGAATTGTAATTTTTAAGTGATAAATTATATGAAGTAGGAACAGTTGCATAGAGTCAACCTCATTGCTAATCAATGTTGTTTGTTGCTTTTCTAATATTATTAAGTACATTAAATTAACATCTATGTATTTATAAATAGTATAATATAAATCCAGTTTAAATTAATGTATTTATATGCAAAGATTAATGAGTATTAGTAAATGTTAATTTAAATTTTTAATGTTAGTACGGGCGCAATGCACATGTGGCGCCACTGGCGGTTGTTATTCGTGCGTGAATTGTAATCCAACGTCACATCGCTGCCAGCCGTTGTGGAAGCGCGTGCGATAGTGGCGAGCGGATAAATGCAGCAAGTGTTTTCCGTGGAAAGTGCATTTACAAGCCGGGAAGTTCGTGCTGGACGAGGGACGATGTGCGTGTAGGATGAAAGGAATCATCCAGCATGGATGCGCTGCAGTGAAGTGTCGCGATCGGTGTGCCGTGCTAATAAGAATCAACACAACGCAAGAGTACCTAACGGACGAATGGAGGCACGCAGACAACAAATCGGTGAGTACTCGCTGCGAAGTCAATATATCTTTCATTTAACACCGACTGGGCAACACGTACCCACTGATATGTGTTATCGTGTATCATAACTAGCGCGAATTCGCATTGCGATAAGGTTAGGTGCATGTGGCGACGCCGAGTCGTGCGTGCGAAAAATCGCGATCCGTTAGGGCTTTGACTCATCAATTAATGTCGTCTGACTTGGCCTGCCACGCTAATAAAGCCGTGCAAGTGCAACCAACAAGAAGCCGAGACGAATATTTGCGTTACATCGGCCGGCAATAAAGTAAAACACAACACGGCACAAGTGCAAGTGCGCAAGCGTGACAGGAAGACGGTGGGCTTACTCATCACCATGCTTGCGCTTAGTCGATTAATATGCTGAGCGATGGCTCTCTGCACGTCGGAAGTACATGTGTTGTTTAATTACGATACGAGACGAGACGTACATGTTATCAGATTTCATTTGTTTTCACTTGACAGTCGCCATCTTGATTGACCAAGTGTAGGGTTCATTTGTTTCTTTGCTTGTTTAGACCGTGACCTGACCTTCACACCTATCGTACGCTTATCTAGAATGTTCTAAATTCTTAATCTACATATATCAAAACTAAGTAAGTCCCGAGAATAGCATTTCAATCTTTAAGGCAATTACGTGATCATTCGGATTGCATATTTATTCATTAAAGTGTTTTAAGTTTAAAGCGTTTTTATTAACATTCCAGTCAGTTTCTATGTAAATAATGTTATGTAAATGCGTCCTTACTAGTGGTTTTCATTTAAGACTTGACTTGAATGACTGAACGAAAGCGAATATGGTCATTAACCTTGAATGCTTGATTGAAAAATTAAAAAAAAATGAAAATTGTGGTAGGCAACCCAATATGCACTATACATTTGAATATTAATTGATTTATTATGCATTTACACGGGTAGTTGGTTGAATACACATACTTTTTAACTGTTTTTCTTAACAAGTAACAAATTGACAGACGTTTTTCTTCGTCTGTCATTATAGTTATTGACATACAGTGCAATATAATGAGGTAAAACTAGAAGTAAATGCATAGACATGCGTACATGGATGCATAATGAATATTAATTATACAGTGGACTAAGTAGTAGGTGCTGGCTGGTATGAAAGGTGGGTTATGTGTAACATAAACCAAGAGACCTAATGCAACAGATAGGATGGCATACGCATTATAATACGTGACTTGGCAGATGTGATGAGTACAGTTAGATAGATGCTCGTATGGTACGAGTAGATGTACAATAGTCGAACGTTTTTGTGATCTTATTACATTTTTCGTACTACGAGACCACACGGTGATTCTGATTGTGATTGAATTGCGTTGAATTGAATCACATTCGATTCGCCATCGCCAGTGAGTTTGTTTATTATTGACTTCACTTCACTCTTCGTTTCATTTCGCTTCATGTCGCTTTGTTTCGTTGGCCAACGTTTGTTTATATTGTCAATGCGACCTACAGAGACAGAGATAGAGTGGTAATACAAGTATAAATGGACAAGTATTGAATGCATACACAGCTATTGTAGATTTAAATGAACACACAGTTGGCAGTGTTAATGTGAGTGTGTGTGGCTTTTAATATGCGCTTTACTTATAAGGAGCGAAGACATGGACACATGGCCGTGATATAACAATTCGCCACATTTGGGAACAAATGGAGACACAAATCTTAATATATTATTGTTCACATATGTATATACATACATTATATGCAACCAAAGTGACAAATGGCGGTTTCTTTCTTAGTATTTTTGTGGTACGTGGCTCTTATGAGATTATTATATGATGAGAGCTTCATTTTTTTCATGAATAACCAGATAGAATATAGGATGCACTGATATGATGTGATAATAAAAGGTAACCAACCGATCGTGAGCTGGGCTTAAGACTGACTGGTATTACAATATTGTTCAATGAAGTATGTAGGAGATCAGTCATCCATAACGCAATCGATTATCTAGTTGGATTCAGCCTGTGTTTAGTTTAGCTCAGGTTTGCTCGGATAATTTCTCTATTTCTTTAATAACACGTTGTCTTTGCGTTTCACGGTGCTCTTCAGTCTGTTCGGATGTGCTAGAGGTGGTCTTCCCAAGACTGCTTCTTTGGTTTGGGTATTACATTATATTCCAGTTATTCGCAGTCATCTTCTTTTGTTATCAGCTGTTACGTTACATTACACTACATTATATTCTATATTGGATTGGATTGGATTCTATATGTACTTCAATGAATTGATTTTGTGAATGAATGAATGAATGAATTTATCATGCACGACATTAAGATAGGATTTTTCTTATGTTTTAAAGTCTTCTGAAGACCTCATATAAATCTTAAATAGTTTTTCTCTAAGCGGAATGTATTTGTGCTTGTGCTTGTAGTAATAGATATAGAAATAGATACAGCATTAATGATGCATTTAATAAGAGAAGAGAAGATACCGATCGTAAATTGAATCTAGCTATGAGCAGTCTTTGAGTATGAGTTGATTTTTTATGTGGCACGAAGTAAAGTAAAAAATAGGAGAAGAAGCAGGTCAGGCTGATCATAGGTGACGAAATATGCTTAATTCACTTGAGAATCACTCTTCTCTTCTCTGCCGGCTCTGGTTTAAGTGAAAAGTAAAAGGTTGAGGAGAAGTTTAAGAAGTAAGTACAGACATATAACTTACTTAACTATTCGACTGACCAACAATTAGAAAATTTAAAGTTAAGATAAGACAAGCATTAAACAATTGTTTGCCTACTTTTAAAAGTTGATAAAAATCAATTATAAATTGATTTTGAATGTTTTATGTTTTGTTTGTTTATATTGAGCAAGTAAAGTAAACGCTTTCACATCAGGTATCAGTTAAGGCAAGGTAAGGTGCACATGCAATGCAATACGAATATCTAAGAGCTACTATATGTGCGTACGTGTATCTTTCCTTTCTTCTCTTCATCTCTCATCTGCAATGATACTCTTACTCCTCGGCAATAAAGATGCAAGATAATTTTTGGTAATGTCTAAAGTCATTAATCACCAAAATGGACTTTTTCTTTCACTCTTCATTGGTTTTAATTGCTGTAATTCGTGTTATAATGATTTTGAATTTGATTTTTACCTTTTCAATTATTATTATGTATGTTTTCTTCAATTTATTCTTAGTTTTTCCTTGTGGGTTGCTATAAGAAAGTATCAAAAGTGATAAATTTAAATCAACAATCTTGCATTGCTGATATTAATTTACTATGTAAATGAGCAATCATTCGCTTCCTTAGGTAAGTTTAAGCAAAGTGAGTGCATTTAGATTGTTTAAACACACGCATACTATATGTACATATGTTTTAAAATAAAATTGATAAATTATCCGGCTAGTTATAGTGTATACACACTGCTGGAGAGAGAATGGATGATGAATGAAGATGTAAATCGCTTTATAAATACTTGGTCCGCGAATATCCGCGATATTTATTGCTAATTACTATTAATGTGTGAATGCGAGGAGTAAATGGCTTGCCATACAGCTATGAAAATGTCTTCTTCACATCAATTTCTTGCGCTCCACGTCATATTTTCTTTTCTTTTCTTAGGTCCTTCTTATGTGTGATGGATTATGTTTTCACTTTCATGTGATGATAGAGTATGGAAACTAAAGTGCAAACGTTTATCTGCTTTTGTTAAGTTTTAATTTGAATTCGAATTCGAATTCAGGTATGGGTATGTTTATGGATGGATTCGTGTTTAATTTGCAGTGAGAGTGCAGAGAAAATGAATGAATGATTTGTTGTTTGTTATTGTGTTGCATTGCATGTTTTCTTAAAAGCTCACAAATCACAGCCCCACAGCACGTACGTACTCGTATGTTATAACATAATGTATCATGTCATGTGTGGGTCGTAATTGCGAAATGATAAATAAATTAGAATACACCGAACAGAATGCATGTCTAGTCGAATCGAGTAGATATTTTCATTGGTTCTCACGTGTTTTTCCCTTTCTATTCTTTGTGAGAGAGAGTAAATAGGATTGCATGTGCACTGCATGATTACGTATAATTTATGGTGCATTGTCAAGGTCTAGTCTCGTCTGGTTTAGTCTAGTTCGTGGGGTAGATTTCTCCCTGAATTACTAGTAATGAGTCAACTGATATGCTAGTTGGATAGGTCTATGACAAGTAAACGCAAGTGTAAACCACGTTGGTAGTCGAGTTATTAATACACAACACACATTATAGCAGTAACATGCTTGGTGCTGTATGGGAAATAAAACGAAGGAAACAGCATAATAACGCGAAAAACAACAAGAAAACATGAATATTCATCAACTTGCATGCATGCAATGCGACGAAATGCACTGAAAACCTTTAGCTTACGAGTACTGCGCTCACCCTTACTTAACTGTAGTTTAGTGTATCCTTGAAAATAACGCAAAATAATGGTTTTTCTCGTAAAAAGGAAAACCAAACATTTAACATTCAGCTGTAGTTTATTCCATGATATATCATTCGTTTTTGTATCTTTTCGTGAGTCTGGCATGTACACGTTTCTTGCAGGTATCGTATCTATAAAATTTATATCACCCAAGGGTGGGTTTTATTTCTCTGGGGGTTCGTATTTTCTCATTTTCCCTTCACTGTCGGATGAGATTAAGGGTGTAAGTGAGATTAAGGGTAAGGGAATGTTCTTAGATACATGCATACATACATATGTATGTGTACATAGGTATGATATATGACAGGGGTGGTCAAACTTCTTGATAGTCCGAAAATAAGACATTTTTAATCATTAATAACTCCGCTTAGAATTAGGGTAAGTTGATGGTTTCACGACTTATTTTGTGTAAAATTGAATTCGGAATCGAATAATGGCAATGCTGAGTTGCTATCTGGCATAGGTCAAGAGATATTCGCA
>NBZA01001072.1:0-16680 GCA_003054995.1 Aleochara bilineata
CTGGAATGCGAAAGGGAACAAGAACGAGAACGTGAACATGAACGTGAAAGGGAACGAAGGATTTCGCCCACAGTGGACGAAGAGCAAGCTTGTGATAATAGCGGTGGCGCTTGCGGGGTGAAGAGTTTCTCCATCATGGACATCCTGAACCACCGGCCGTCGGTGAAGAGCCAGCCGACGCGCATCGTGCGGCCGTGGGACCTGGATCCGGACGCAGAGGCGCAGGCGAACCTGGAGCGGTTTCACAGACACTTGAAGGTGCAGCAGTTGGCCCTGCTGCGGCCCGAGTTCGCCGCGTTCAATGCCAGCTACACGTCGGAGACGGGAAGTGACCGGTCGTCGAGCGTCGCCAGCGACTGCTGTTCGCCGGATATCGTGCCGCCGCACCACCATCATCATCACCAGCAACGGCAGCAGCCGCAGCCGCAGCAGCGGAATAGTCAGAAGACCACGCCGAGTGGCACCCCGCTGGATGCGCTCTTCCAGATGACCAGCAAGACGTTCGATTCTAATACTGGGGAGTCAAGTACCGGTAAGTTAACAAATCAACACTTGCGACACTTTTGCAGTTGATACCCTTTATAAGAAAGACACATGTACATAAAGAAGGAAAGAAAGGATTCATAAGTAAACCAGACTTGGAATAAGTCATTTCATAAGTATAGCTATAAATTTTGGCATTTCTGCAGTCGCGGCACTTTGCAGTCGGCTCTCTTCAGAAATTCATTATTCTTTCAGAGGAACGAAGAGTGTAATTTATCTTTTATATCCCCATTAAGACGTGATGCAATTTAAACCTTTTCTTGTGGTAAATTATTTTTAAATTTACATTCGTTTACTTGGTCAGTAATTTGGGCAAAAATTGAATTTAAATTTTACATAAATATTTTGATGAGCATATTGAAAAATCAATAAACTCAATGCTCTTAAGTATTTGCATATCACAAGCAGCTTATTAATTAAATAATTAATTAATTAATCAACCAGCAATTAAATAAACTGGGAAGATATAAGAAGTGCAGATTCGTCAAAGAAGAAAGGATTAATGAAGAAAACATTCGTTATTATATAAAGTTGAATTAAAGTTTTATTGAAGATTGCACAACACAACACGTTAGTTAGTTAGTTAGTTAGTTAGTTGATTGCAGCAACAACAGAACAGGCTAAATTGCTCAACGATCAACAATCAAGATGGATTGAGGATTGAAGTGAAATGAAATGAAATGAAGTAAAGTTTAAGCGCTTTAGTCTTAAGACATGTCCACTCTGCTCGCTTGTCTTGTCTACTATTTGAAAGTTAATTCGCAGCGTTAATTAAAAATTCAAATCGATACTTATTGCAAGTGATTAATTCTCGCGACTTGGCGCGGTGTCGATAAATCAACGCCATAAAATTGCCAATTATTGCATTGATTCGCATTATTCAATCGATTAATCTCTGGAGTCTGGAGTCGGTCAGGTGGTAACCATGTAAGAAAATAAGAAAATGAAGAAAGAAAGTTCCCTGCTCTACTAATGTACTCATTTTCGAACTGTAATTAGCATAGTTTGGAGTAAATGAATGAATGGTCCAGCAATAAAAGTGTGATTTAAGTTGATTGGGAATTAGGAAGGTGCAATTAAAGATCAGATCGGATGAGAGAAGTGTGGTATCATCTCAGACACCACAACCGACTGAAGATCGCCGCACTGCAACGCAACGCAATGCAACGCGTTATTGTTTTGCCGCTGCGGGCGCAATGGTGGTCCTGCAACACGCACGTTCACTCTTCTTCTTCTTGGTGTTCTTCTTCATCTTCATCTTCTTGGCGCATTAGCATCGAAACGAAACAAGACCTCACACATTGTCCGACCCAATAACGAATACGATTAACTATACTCGTACACATGTACACTCAAGAAGATGATACGTGACGCGACGGCAATTGCAGGAACCCACCGACCGAACGCAATTCGTTTATTGGTGTTGTAATAAACGCCAGCGCTAAAAGTCGTACACTTGTGCGAAAAACGCCAGCTTTTCGGAGAACAATGCCTGTCTTCCTTGCATTTCACATTTTATTAGCACTAAACTAAACTAAACTTATAAGTATTAATTGTATCGATAATCGTCAGTCAACTTTTACCACTGAAAAGTGTAGTCTTAGACGCATTCTTCTTCATCTGGTCTGCGTGTCGGATGATGGTATTACAAGTGTAAGCGCATGCTGAGCATCTTGCGAGATAAGAAGTGAAGAAGAAGAAGAAGAAGCAAGGAGAAGAAGCGCATGCGCGCACACTCCGTGCATGTATAAAGTTGTTGGTCACTCAATTAGCCACAAATCGCTCAATATTTGATTCCGTCGGCTTCTCTTTGACCAGCGTCAGAGGCCTCCAATTAGTGAGAACCCGTCGCTCGCGGCGATCGCGCGGCGCCTTTGATCTGCGAAAGTACCTGTCCGGCCGCTTGTGACCGACCATTCATTCCTTCTCTTTTCCTTCCACCACCACCACCAGCACCAACACTGCGTCTCCGCAGCATCTTCTATCTGTGATCTGAGAAGAGGAGAAGAGAGGATAAGAGCTTCTCTACGTGTTAGTTTCACATTCTGCGGGTGCCGCCAATTAGAATGTGATTAACATTTTTAAAAGCGCCCTGATCATTAATAACCCGCTCGCGGCTGCAGCACAAGACCAAGTACAAGTACAAGTGTGTGGTATTGTTCAAAGAATGCACTGGCACTGCGCTACGTCTATTACGCTTTACAACATTTACGACATTTCGGGACGAGCGACTCTTAGAGTGTCGGCAATCGTCTTCAGCTGAGCTTTAGTCGGTGCGGCAACAAAGCGTATTAAGCAGATATTAACCTGATGATGAACAAGATGACTGGGTGAATGAAAAAATTAATAACTCTTAAGCTCATGATGTGAAGAAGTAAATAAAATTAAATTTCTAAATTTCTCACGAAATTCTCTCTTCCAACGACAAATGACAGTTTGAAAGAAGAAGTTTTTGACTTTTAATACTTCTGCGAATTAGGTATTCCATGAATATTATGATATGATATTGTACCAGAGCTACCGATGAGTAAGTGAATCACGTACAGAGATTGATGATGATTATGTGGCGGCTACCAACTTGCGACCGATACGAAGACCGCACCATCATCTTCCTCATCAGAAATCTTCTCCAGAATCAAATCGGTTACCTCTCAGAGAGGCACGAAGACGAAATAATATATTACATTTCAATTTCGGTAGCTCTTTGGCTGCGGCTGAGACTGAGATCGAGAAACATTTACCTCAAATCAAGTTATGCACAGATATATTCCTCTGTTCGGTTCAATCTCTGAGAGCGCTGCACTGCGCTACGTCAAAGTAACCACATTTGCTCAATTATCCTGCATTACTAATAATAATATTATAATGGTAGCCTCACTCTTCAGCCTGCCTTTGCGCGTGTGCTTATGTCTGTGAGAAGAGCGGTGCTTGTCTCTATAAAATCAAATCTTCTCTGCTTTCTGCTCTCTGCTCTCAGAGAATTTCATATCCAAGCAAGTCTCTTACTCCTTCAGTTTGTGGTCGATGATATTAGCTATTCGTTTAAACACATTTTTGTGGTTGGCTTTTGATGCGAAATCTATTAGGAATATTTTATACTTGCTTGCTTGATTCCCTCTTATTCTTATACTTATTCTTCTTTTCTTGGCTTTCCTTGGCTTGCTGTAATGCAAGTAAATTTAAAATTATGTGTGCAATGGTTGCACCAATTTGTTGCTAAGTGTTTGAGAAAATTACACTCTTTACCTGCGCTCGTTACAATAAGAAAAACTTTGCATTTACTTCTTCTTCTTCTTCTTGTTTTTGTTCTTGTGCTTTGTGCGGGAATGACTGGCAAGCACGCGAGATCAACACTGATATTGACAACGACTCACGAATTTGCATTCTTTTCACTGCTGATTTGTTCTTGTTCTTTGGAATATTTCATTCTAGTGATAGCACCACTACATACTAGTAGCTGAAAGCAGACACTGACACCCTGAGGGTTAGACATCCTTGATGAATTTGCCTTTATTGCTGACTTCTTGCTTGCGCACTGGCTGGCTGTTGTTTTATGCTTTTCTTTCGTATTGCTTTGTATTCTTTGCTTTTATAGGTTAAGTCGGACGTTGCGTTGCGTTGTCCTGTTTGGACGTTTACGAGCCAGCAACCCGCAAAGTAATGTTGCTTTGTAGCCATCACTTTTATTGGCAATTTAACTATTTAGGTAGCATTGTTTTAAGTAATTTCTTAATTGCCATTCAACCCAGCACCAGTGCCAGCGTCAAGGCTTTGTCCTTTTTAAAAGTATCTTTCTGCTAGTTTTCAGTCGCTTCAGAAGCTATTAGTGCAATAAACAGCTTAGGTTGTCAGATTTGCAGACGTAAAAAGTCGCACAAGTTTCTCGTTTCTCGTTTCGCGAAAAGCCGTTCAATGTTTATAAATTTCTGCGAACGAAGACAAGAAGTCGAACCGTGAACAAGTGGGTATTATAAAGACGAACGATGGTGCAGTAAACTTGTAAGATTATGATTAGGTACGGAGATACAAAGCAGATCAGCTCAGAAGCACAATACTTTGTGGAATCGGTGTACAGATGAAAAGATGAAACCGCCTAGACTCTTTGATTTGCTATTTAGGTATAATTAATTAACCCTAAAGCGATAAAATCATTTTAGCACTTCTGTAAACGAAACGAACGTGAAATTAAAGCCTAAAGACGAACGAGCAGGTTATACCTAAGCTTAGAGACCTGACCCGCAGGCACAGAGTACAATAAGAAAGAAATAAGGTTGCTCAGAGGAGACCACCATGCTCTGAAGAGAGCCCACAAGCGGGAGAGTCCTGCGAGGCAAAGTGAGATAAGATTAGAGGAACCCCTGCGGCCCTTTAAATTAATGCTTTTTTATTGGCAGCTACTGGGCTACGACGATACGTCTACCCTTGCATATAATTCTTCGTTTCTTTTCTTCTCTTTTCTTTGGTGCTTGTCTTGTACTTGTTTAATTATGAGAGCGAGACAAGAAGGAGCAGAGGATTTATAGCCGTAAACAACAAGTCCTCTTGCACTTGGGCTTGCAATCAGTGGCAAATAAAAGCAAAGCAACGCAAACAAACTGGTAGGATAGGAGGAGGCAAATAAAAATAAAATTAAGCAACGGAAACTGTCAATAAAACCATCGCACAGCAACGCACAACGTTGCAACGCACAAATCGTAACCCCAAAGTGCACGCAATAAAATCAGTAACCAAGTGAATGTTAAAAGCTTCAGGTGGAAATTGTATATGTATTTAATTTATTGCGGTTCAAATCTAAAACAAACAAACAAACAATCAAGAGGGCGCCAAGTGAGGTTATAGTGGTCTAACGATCCTGAGGAAGGATAAGTAGACTGAACGAGAGCAAAGCACATGAAGTACAATGAGTTGGCTCGGTCGCGGTGGAGAAGTGGGTAATTAAGCTTTCAAACATTAAATTAAAACAAAACTCAACTAGCAAGCAGCAATCTGATAGGAATCTGTGATAATGTAATGGACTGGACTCAGCGCTCATAGTCAGTATGATGATGAATGCTAATCTACTTAAAATAAAGCAATGGCTTGGTCTGGTCTGGTCTGGTTTTGCTTTTATTGCGTATATAATTTTATATTAAAGCGCATTCGTCTATTAGGTATAAACAGTTAATTATTTTAATTATTTTAAGCATTAAATCGGTCACTTTTTAATTGCTAATTAATTTATTATAGCATAATATAATATAGTCTAATCTAATTTAATCTGATTTTAAGAAAAGAAAAGAAAAGCAACGTCAATTGTTAATTGAGTTTTCGTGTTATAATAAATTAGTGTTTATGAGCTGACCCTATGATGGTAACATGTGCAGGGCTCTCAAATATTATGACAGGTTTGACAAGTCGACACGCAGGGAGGATGGATGCTGAGTCCCTTCGAAACACTTGAAGATCCAAAGTGACATGACGTTTCAGGCGCTTCACTCCACTTCACTCTGCTTTTCTTGCTCTCAAGCTCAGGCTCAGTCTTCAGCATTTAGCGTGCATATCTGTATATTTATCTCCACAGGCATCAAGTGATGTTTCACTTCACTTGAGCACTTTTTCCGCTCTGCCAAGAATAGATCAGCACATCAACTAAACGTTGCGCTTAATTAGCATTCGCTTGGCGAAAAATACAAGAAGCACGCGCTAAATAAAAATAAAGAGACAAGAGAGTAGAATAGGCACACACAGTAGTGAGTAGTATAAGAAACATCCAACTTCCAACTTGTTCGGTTGCTTAGTTTTCTTGCAACATTACTCTGCACTTATTGTTGTTGGCACAGAAGAACTCATTTCCTGTGTCTGTGGCTGTATTTTATGCATAAATTCTCTCGTCTTTTCTTGTAAATAAAACGTTTTAAACCTTTTAGTATAAAATGTTTAAACAGTTTTGGATTTGTTTTTTGCCTTGAACTTTCTTGTAATTAAGTAACAACAACACGTAATGATGCAGCACGATTATAACAATGATCAAGATGAGAATTTGTGGGTAATTTCGTAATTCGTTGAGACATTATTGAGGCAACACGTCGCGACGTGAAGCGTTAATTAATTTCTCTGCCGTGAATGACGGAAATTAATTACTTCCTTCCACTCACTGCCACTGCCACTGTGTCGTCTCTGTATCAACATCGGTTTCGTCGTCGTTCTCGTCGTCACAACACACCGCACTGCACCATAACAGAATGTCTTGGGATTAAACGCACAAAAAGTGGTGTTTTTACATGAAAGAAGAAGCACCGCACCCGCTTGTTTCCTCGGTGTTTACATCGACTAAGAATGGGTGGCAGTGATGAAGGGTTACGAAACACAAGACAAGACAAGACAAGACAAGAGGGTGCCTGTGCTCGTGCCCAAGCACCACAACGTAAATTAGTCCAATCGCCCCAGTAGATGGTGGTTAAATTATTAATTTTCTAATAGAATAACACAAAAACCGCTGGCAAATTACTCAAATTATTTATGATAGTCAATGACGTAATTATGACTTGACTTTGACTCATATTCATGTGCGGAACATTTTCACATGTTTAATGAAGTAATCAAACAATGCTTTTCATCATTTCCATTACTATTTTCATTTCTTTTATTTTATTTCGTACGCGGTTATTGCCGTCTGCCGCAGCACAGAAGTGAATGATATGGCCACCATCATGCCATAAAAATAATTCACCATTCGGGCTGGGGAGCCGTCTGCGCTCTTAGTTTAGTCGGCTTGGGCTTGGGTTTATCTGCGATCGACTGATAAGCAAGTTCCGCCTCTGGTTAATTTTCTTTCTTTCGGCTTCAGCGTGGCTTCCTTTGCTGTCGAAATTGCCAGCCATGATGCCTGCCATGACTGCATCAAAGTGAACTACAATTTTGCCTGAATTATTACAGAACTAAATATAAATACGCACTGGCCTGCTATGAAAATTAAGACATTCCTTACTCTTTCTCAGTAGAAGGAAATAATAAATTGCTAGAATAATATGAGGTAGGCATAATTTATTACAGTAAGTGTTAGACTGGTTGCCTAGTGTTAGCTTATATATTGTAATTTTTGATTGGATTTATTAGGAAACTAATTAATTTCATACAGACTGTGTACTTAGCGTTGAAGTATAGGTATCATTATTTCAATTTAAAAGTTAAAAAATCTTTCCAATCAAGGAATGAACATGCACATGCACATGCAATGCAAGTCGTTAACTTTACAAGATATAATTTTGTGTCTATTTACCTGCAGTAAAGTAAGTGGATAATCCTTTGATAAGTTTTAATTGTTGCAAAGAAACTAAAAGAAACTGCAAAGAGGTACACTCTTACTACATATTGTAACTGAGTAACTTTAAGCATTTTCAAGGCATGTCTTATTATTATAGGAGTATTCTCTCTGGTTTTGTGCATAAGTAAGAAGAGCTTTTCTAATTGTAATCGAATCTTATGTAATTAACCGAGATATCGATATACAGAGCATAATAATATGAGGAGTAGGTATAAATAGACCTCGCTTCTAAAAGGTCTCTCATCTCCCTTCTGCCTCTGCCTCTGCTGCTTCTTGGTCTTGCTCTTACTCTTCGTACATACATACTCACTGCTGGTTTGTTTGATGACTATATTAAAGAACATGAAATAATTGAGGTTATCTTCTGTTCTGTGTGTTCTTGCAGGGAGCAAAACTCTAGACTTGACTTGACTTGTTCTTGCTCATTAGGGGAATTGTTACCAGAACAAGCTTGCCAAGAGCAGGAGCGCAAACGCCAAGGAAATATCTTAAAATATTATATATTTAGGAATTCTCGTAGGAGAAGAATGTTCTTAGAAAAAGTTTGTGAATGGTAGGTAAAATAACTGCAGTGAGATGGCTTGAAATGAGACTAATTTTGCAATCAACACCGCAATTAAGTCATTATACGTTAAGTCAGGCTGACATCTCTGATGCGAGGCAAGGCGCGGAAGTGGCGCGACTTAATTTCTCATTTCCATTTCCATTTCATTCTCAGCTCATACAACTGTCAACGACTGATTCATTCATTCAAATACATAGTGAGCTTGAGCTGAGCTAAGCTAAGCGCCCATTAAGAACTCAGGGTTGTCAACTGATATTCTCTTCTCTTCTCCTCTTCTCTCCTCACAAAACCAACCATGCGGTTGAAATAGATATGAAATAGAAACTCAATATGTAGGTACTTTCAACTATCTATCTATCTATCGATACCTAATCATAATATTTCCCTGCCAAACTTAAGCAGAAATAAAAGCTGGCTGGCATTCAGTACATATTCGACGTTCTTCGACGTTCACTCTTGATGACTTAAAGTGTTTCGAACGCTTTAATAATAAAGGCAGCCGCCTTGTAATTTCCACCCTTAATCGCCGAGGCAGGCCAGCCTTCTTTATTGTTTGTTGTCACTACAATTATCTCTCTGCCGCTCAAGAGCTCCTCACGTCCAAAGCACTCATCGTGCGCTCTGCTCTGCGCACCCAAAAATTACCTCCTGTTGATGTCTGCTGTCTGCTGAAGGAAAGAGGAAATGATACTGTAATTGAAATTTATAACAATCGCTCGTTTCTGCTTCGCTCGTGCCAAAATAAACTTCAAGACTTTAATTTCTTGCAATTTCCTTTAAAAAAATTGCTTCTTCTTTGACATTAGCATTGCAGTAGCATTGCTTCTCTTTATTCTTAAGCATATTTACAGTTAGTCACAGAAGCAGCTCAAATATGTGTGTGTCTATATTTCACTCAACAGTAAAATCTTCAACACAATATTAAATAATCTCTGTGCAGAGGAGAAGAAGAAATCACGAAGCACGACAATTGCAGTCAAAAGAGTTTCCCTGTCGTCGTGCATCTTAAAATACAAACACAAGTGTTTACGTTACGTTGATTTAAAGCGATAAAGAGTTGACGTAATTATGGCCCAATGCACTGCGACATCTATCGCCAAACATGTGTAAGCGACGGTTAAAGTCCTATTAGAAAAGCAATTTGTAAGCGCCAGTCTTAAGAAACAGATGTGAGAAACATTTCATTTCATTCGCTTACTATGTTGTTTTCGGCAGAAGTCGTAACTCATCCCGGCGTCTGTCAATGCTGACATCTGAAGGGAAAATATCTGAGCGGATCATAAATTTATTAGATCTTCTCTGCCTTATCGTATGGTGCCACACATAGCGCGACTAATGTGTTTAATTATTGACTAATTGGTGCAGATTTTTGGAAAGTTTTCCATTTCCCAAGTGAATGGCGTGAAATAAAGCTTCTTGGTTCGTTTTGAGTTTTTTCTCATGTCAATCAAGGCAAATATCATTCTTCTTGCCTGGTCTTCCAGAACTGCGCTTGCCCTTCGGCTAATTTAGTCTTCAATTCGTCTTCGAAGCTCGCATCGCTCGAATTAGCAGCAGAATCAATCACTCCGACTGCATGACAATGATTTCTCCAAGCGCAAGCGCAAGCGGTGCACTTTCGGTGCCTTTTGTGTGGACGTCCATGTGCGTCAATTAGTTCGCATCTTTTTAGCGCTTCGTGCTTCTTGTTGCTCTGCTCGTTGCGTTGTTTCGAAGTCTTGAAGTCTGAGCAAAAGCGTAAGCGTGTAACGCTAGTTGAGCTGCTGGCAGGTGTGACTAACCGATCCTTTTGTTGCAACGCCGACACCGGCCCATCGCATCGCACTCTTCGGAGTCTCATTATGGATGGTTCTTCGGCTGGTCCACCACACCACACCACACCACTCTCGGTACCTACAGCGAAGTCTTAATAATATTCACTTCCAGCAGTGGCGAGGCAGGTTCCTCTGAATTTCTTCACGCTTCGTGTTGATTACTTGAATGAATTTGATGCTCACGCCCGTTATGATGAGAGCCAAGCCGAAATGCAGACCCACCGGGCTACAATCGTAAATCCTTTACACTTTTCGCGGTTGCTATCAAAACAAAAATACCCTTGGAGCATCTGTGACAATAGCTTTGGATCCTCGTAAAACGCAAACGAGTAAAAGGAAAGAACCTGAGGATGAGAATGATCATGAAACTAAACTCAATTACGTTGACAATAAAGTTGTTGAAGTGTGAAAGTGATTTTCCTTCCATGCCGACGCGACGCGACTTGCTTTCTTTACATTTGATTCTGAATTAAATAAACCAATATAAACCAGAAACCAGAAGCAGCAGCAGCTTTGATCTAATGATTTATATTTCACGTGTGTTGTGTGTTGCCTATGATATATCATAAAGAGCAAGAGCAAGTTCTAATTGAATCACACCAACGAATGAACACTTCTCTTCTCTTCTCTTCTCTTCTCCTTGTATGTATAGTAATAAACCCTTGAACTTATTTAGTGCCACGCAAGAGCGCTTGCAATGGCCGAATGACAAGTGTTTCTTCGTGGACGAGCGTAAGCGCAAGCGTTGATTTCATTTTGTCATTCTTGTTGTGCGCGCTTGTGCGCTTGTGTGTCGGAAATGTCACTACCGTTTATGGCACTGACACTGTCACAGGCCCAGCATGTACACGCGATGGTATTTGGCGCTGGAGCGACGGTGGTGGTGGTGTCATTGTTGGGCGAGTGAGTTTTCGGGCGCGTGACCCTGCGGAATGCTCATTTTCTCATCAGAACTAAATCGGTTGGAAAATAGCGCAGCGCGTCCCCAGAGAGGGTGATATTTTGCTGCTGCTCCCTCTGTGGTGTGTGCGCGTAAATGTGCGCCGCCGAGGAGTATTTATTGCGTTGCTGATGTCAAAGCCCCGAAGAGTTATTGTTAGCATTTGGCACGTTGTCGCTCTTCTGCGTTTTACAACATTTTCCATGAACATTGTTCAAGTTTTAAAGCGTTTTGTTTTTGTTGTGGTTGTTGAAAAATTGACAGAGAATTAGAAAAGTCTAGAAGGTACATGTGTAAGCAAGGAAGGAGCAGAAAGGAAGAGAAGGGAGTAATAAATCTTCGACAGAAGCTACGAATGAGCTCCCTGAATAGTTAATAAAATCTTAGCACTTGACTCTTCCACTCGGCGGCTTACAGGAACGATATATTCGTATTAGGGCTTAGCTTCCACCCCCATATTAGCTCCTAGCCCTGAAATTTATTCGAATCATTGGGGAGCCGTTACTAAACCTAAACCGGCGACAATCTGTTTGTCCAAGTGTCTTAATGCGTATTAATGTTTACATAACACACCCAATATATAATCGTACATAAATCTCAATTCAATTCAATCAATCAGTAAGAAACAATTCCTCTAATTCGGCACCCATTTGATTGATTTCAGATGGCCAGAACCACCTCAACCTCTTCAACAATCGACAACAACCCAAGAAAAAGCGAAAATCGCGAACGGCATTCACGAATCACCAGATCTTCGAGCTGGAGAAGCGGTTTCTGTACCAGAAGTACCTCAGCCCCGCAGATCGCGACGAGATTGCGTCCAGTCTAGGGCTGACGAACGCCCAGGTGATCACCTGGTTCCAGAACCGACGGGCGAAGCTGAAGCGCGACATGGAAGAGCTCAAGAAGGACGTCGAGAGCGCCAAGATTCTCACGGCGCACAAGAGCTTCCTGGAGAACGTCCAAGATCTCGGCATTCTCAAGAAGAAAGCCATGATTTCCGACGACGATTGCCCCAAGAACCTGGTCATCTCGCACGAGAAATAGCTAGAGCTTATGAGGAAATTGTATCGGATCTAAGTAAGAAGTGTTCAATCGCAATTTCACGGGTTTCATGCGCAAATCTGTAAAATTGATTGATATTTCGGCATAAAACCGGCCGAATAAACTACTACTGGAGAAGTTTCCTCATCGATAGCTAAATTCAAATATTTGTACATAAAAAACCAAAAATTATTGAAACACTCATTCAATTGTGTATATAGTGACGTGTAAATGTAAGTATTTAATGATCTTTATTGATTACGAAGGCGTACGTAGAGTAACGACGTATATATGGTTGCATACCCTAAGAAATATTACCTGTGAGTTTTTTAAAGTACATATTTTAGCGGAAAACTTTAAACTTAACCTAAAAAACTAACTTTAAATTACAATTTCTTAAGATAATAATATACTTATCTAGGTACGTGTTTATCTTAACCATTCAACCAACAATTTCAAACATCTTTGACAAGAGAAACTTCGTAAAAACAAGTTTTCTTGAATGATTTAAATCGAAATCCTGTGCAAAATCATGTTATTTATCCAACGGGTATTCTGCAATATTTGTAGATAAATATTTATTTAAGTAGATGCATAAGATAATTGTTAAATAACGTGTAAATTATTCTATAAAAACATTAACAAATTCGTTTCGCAACGCTTTGAGATATACCTGTAAATGTATAATAATTAATTCACCATAGCGTTGCAGTCTGTGAAATCAATCAATCTAGGTACTTATAATAAGAACGAATTGTACAATTGTAGAATTTGATTGTGAATCAATAGCATAAATGTGAATACATATTAATTACAAATAGAAACAAAGCACTATGATAATTAAAACATTCTTATTGTTTTATTTCCCTAATAATTTCCTTCCAAGGTAAGTATTTTTCAAATTTATTTAAATTCCCACCAAAATATAAAATAATTACATTGACAACCTACTTTTTGTTAATTAATTAAATCGTTTCTGCAGTTGAACTGTGAATTTTCAATGCTTAAACAATGTGTAACGCTATTTAATTGAAGAAACTTCAAGAAGATGAATTTCTGCGTCTTGGAGTAACGTGCAATTATCCACGCATTGCGTGAGTTAATTTCATTAATTGCGTACTAATTATAGTGATAATGCAACTTGTTTATAGACTCGTGAGTTTATGCAAGGTATAATTCATTATTTAAATCTTCTATACTTAGTTCATATTAAATTAAAACAATCCTAGAAATTAATTAACAATTAAATATGCAGTTACATGGATTAATCCTCATAATTAATTTGCTAATTGACAATCGTCAAGCCTAATAAAGAAAAAGCCGGTTGTTTGTTGCTTGTTGCGGTTTCTTTGTAATTCCGAACGCTTGACCTACGCCTTGGGCAATTGTTATTAACAATTAAATGATATTAAAATTACTCGTCATGGTAAAAACCATTTAAATTAAATAAACTTTACGCGCATTCCTTAAAATTTATGTTTTTTTAATGAGATCAATACTGTACCTAAGAGTAAAGCACTAGTAGTTTCTCAGATTCGACCACAAATATTTCTACGTTGACAATTCGACGCGCGACGTGTAGGAATCGCGCGATTGCAGGGTAAAAAAGCAAAGAATTTTAATAAGTATTTAGTGGTGTCATTACTAAACAGTCATCTCATTCTTCGAGCCTTTTTTGCGCCTCCGAAGACTCTTTCGGACTCTTGATGTAACCGCCCGCCCATCCAGCATCTAGCGCGAGCCAGTCGTGGTTTTTATCAATCGACGGAAAATGTGAAAAATTTCACATCGATTTGTAAATCACAAAAAGCCGAAAATTAATTATCTGCTTGCATTCCCAACACGTTTACGTTCGCTGTTCGGCGTTCCTTCGAATGCAATAAAGAATCAGAAGGAGAAAATGCCACTGCAAGCCAGGAGAGTGATAAACATGCGTCTGACCTGCGGATGGCTCGCTGGCTAACGATCAAGACGAAGACCAGAAGAGTGAGTATTGAGCGGCATGGCATGGCATAGCATGGTGTGGGCATCAACGAACGAACGAACGAACGTAAATTGCCTGGCAGTGTTTTGTCACGGGAACAATTGGTCTCACACCTAAATGCCTTTGATCTTCGCCGCGCGATGCATAAATCTAACCTCTACTTTGCACTAATGAAAGTCGCTCTTGCTCTGCTCTTGTGGGTATGTACTTTGTTGTTCGTATTGCTTATATTTCGGTGATTTGCGCATTAAGTATTACATTCGCAATAAACATTTTACAACAACGCGACGCGACGCAAAGTACAAAGTATAACTCACCTTTTAATGCCATTTCTGAGACATGCGCTTAAGCTTAATTGTTGCTTGTATTATGGATCATTTCATAGTTATGACTGATTGTCTCTGTGACTGTGTCATAAGATAAGGTATGCAACACAATTCACATCTAGGTGAATCATAAAGATGTCAATTTATCTCATCTCATTTTTTACATAGCTTCCTGTCTATCAAAGCGCACACACGCAGCCACGAAAGAAGAAAAATCGTTTTCTGCATTTATTTTTAATTTCATGTCTGACTGTTGTTGGTGTGATGGCTAATGCCGCCTCTGACATACCTAAATGGTTAAAATCTATTAAATCCCATTGTGTGTTCCTCGGCGGGCGCTTTGTGCTTCTTCGTGCTTTGTGGGGCCCTTTTATCGCCACAGATGTGTGGTAATCACTGGTTCTGCTCGCTGCAGTGATGATCGATTTCGATCTGTTGCTCTTCCGCTCCGCTCGCAAGCGTGAGGTGTTAATCCAGGTAAATGCCTCAGCTTCCAAGCATTCTCAGCTCAGCCCTGTGCACGAAGAATTAAATTATTAGACTGTTTTCTGCTTATCTGTCTACACATTCACGATATTTGTTTATTTTTTCAGCGACTTTTTCTACACTATAGCCCACCCAGAACACACATCTTTCAAAATCTGGATAGAATCATCCATTCGTATGCGGTTATTACCTCGTAAATCTTATTGCATTGATCATAAAGACAATAAACAGGAGAGGAAACGAAAAATTAATATCAAAGAGATGAAAATAGCGCAGTAGAGACCTTGTTTCGTCTATATTTGTAGGTTGTTGGTAGGTATTTAGTGTGGCCTGAGCCTCCTCCTCGTCGTCGTCCTGCAATTATTAGAAATGTGCGCTGCGCGACTTCATTTATATGCTAATTTATTGCACGCGTACAAGCGAATAATTGCATGTTACACATTTTGCGATAATGCAAAGCGCAAAGCGAACACAAAAACCTATTCAATCCGAGCCGAGCGCGTGCAATTTATTACACACTGGCTTAGTGCACCTATCGGACACTTACAAATGATTCTACTAATGAATTTCCATGCATTTCCAGCTACCTACAAGCTCACAAGCCTTACAAGCTACACAAAGTGTCATAGAATTCATTTAATACATACTTATAGCTGCTATATGTACATGAAAGTGTATGTTAATTGTCGATAAAAATACGATTTTAATTGCATTCACATGCAACTGCACTCTATGTAGAAACACATCATATTGGCGGCGCCACTACCAACCAATTCGCATGTTATGTTCTTCGCGATGGAGTTTTTCATCGTTTCCAACTTATTTAGCACTTGGTGCACACAGGCTTGAGCACGCAAATCTGAATGCATAATCACAATTTGTTATAATATTGCAAATTACACATGTAATTTAATGTTATTAGCACTAACTATATAGTACACATGTGCTGTGTTGCTATCACAAATCGCAACTTCTAATCTGCTAATGATCATAGGTAGGTACAAGCTAATGATCAGAGGTTATTTCTGCAAAAAAAGGCAAACAATGCGCGATTTTTAGGTTATTTTTATCTTATTAGGGCATGGGGATATCACTTTCTAATGAGATCTAAAGTGTGCTGCCCTTTAGATGCATACGTAACGAGATAGTTAGTGTCGATCTGCGGTTGGTAGGGCAAGCCTCCAGCACATCCTTATCGCATCTTCGGCGCCCAAATTACAGGGCATCGCATTACCCAGGCACCGGGCAATTTGCCCTTCTTCTTCTCCTCCCTTTAGGTACACTCGCATCAGGCGCAGACTTACCTGTTTAAACACTGAATTCACTAATTCACTGGTTTCATCACTCATCTTCACACGAATCCGGAGGTTGATGGTCCTCCAGTAATAAATCTTGCATCTCGTGAATTCATCAGTAAAATGGCAAAAATTTAAGCGCAAACGCAGGGTAATGTTAAGTTGAATTTAATTAGTGCTTTCCCACCGGTTAATAACACAGACACAAGGGGCATGTGCTTTCTTCTTGCTTGATTATTAATTATAGATATTATGGAGTGGTTGGTTATTCGAAATAATTAATTAAATGTTTCAATTTCGGGTGCAACTGGCGTTTATTGAATCTGCGGCTAAGACTAATGAAAGCCCTCGAAGAAAATGCTTGGTGGGCTATGGACTAC
>NBZA01001073.1:0-10361 GCA_003054995.1 Aleochara bilineata
AGATGCCCACTCCTTGTTGTAATGCATTGTCGTAACGCTTGCTTTTTATCAATATTCTTATACAATATGAGATTTTATTCAAGGCTTGACTACAGTCTAGGCAACCCCTCGTACTCTCTGAATCTTTTACAAAGCAGTTTACCAATGAGTAGCTGCAACTATAGGCAACTTTTGTAGCTCATTTCAAACAAGCAAACTGTATCTAAAGATGTATGTATATTATATATTCATTAACAGAAACTCTTTATTACTTTATTTATAATACTGCAAGACTGATCATAATACAAATACAATAAGTGCAATTCGATGTCAACTAAATGTAGAACATTTTTTGCAAGCAGACGCCACTACATAAACGTCATCATCTGTCAGTTAGTTTTTGTTTGAGCTTTCGCATCATATCAGGGCTTATTATCATTGACATATTATTGTAAATATGTATTAGTTAAAGACGCACAAAAGTCAACTACTGGTTCGGCCATTTTCATATGGAGCGGAGAGACATTTGCATTAGCAGTCATTGTGTTGCTGCTTCTTATGATAGGCTAATTTAAGTTTTCCTCTACACAAAAATGCGTACATGTGGATGGCATACAGTTGTTCAAGCATATTGGCCATTGAATCGACGAGTTGACACCGAGAAAACCCTTTCGGCATTGTAGAAAAAATCTTACAAAAACGCATCCAAAAATCCATCTTTGACAAGGGATTCTTCGTTCATTCTCGAGCGATTCAAAGGTGGACTGATATAAGCTTGGGGCAATTTACTTGAAAATATCAGCGTAGAAATATGGCGCGCAATGTGTGTGTATGCATAATGGAAACGGATATACATTGGCCAACATTTGTTCTTTGCTTATTGTTAGTGAACTAAAGTGAGTTACAATTTTCTTTTCCGACTTTTAGATAGGAAGTAAGTATGTAGTTAAATAGTAGCATAGTACGTGTAGTGTTCGATTATGTTTACTCCAATACGATTAATTTAAGTAATTTGCAAATTGTAAGTTGTTTGCAAGCCGCACACATATTATATAAACGATGGCGTCATCTATGATCAGTTACATTTCCATTTAATATTTCTAATAAATACTTCCGCATAGTAATAATAATAATAAATATCTCATAACAAACTCTTCCTCGGAACGACAGCAATCTGCGATTTGATAGAGAAGAAGAAAAGAGGAAACCCTGTTTGTAAAACTACAATACACGAGAAAGACTTTAGACCTCGTCTGAGTTGCTTCGGCCCCAGAAGGCATCAAAACGGTTACGCGCCATCTGCAACACACCACTGGCGACGGAAACCCCTGCTTGCTCTTGCGCTTGCTCTTGTGGGGGCGAATCGAGTGACTTCGAATGCGCAAGTTTAGGTGACTCACGATCGGTGCTGCCCGCTTCTGGAAAGGCAACGCTGGGTGCCGCTAGATGGCTTCCAACTGGAACAAGCGCACATGAGACATTCCTGTCCCCGCAAGGGGGCAAACCCTGAACTCTCCGTGGTGAGATTTGATGATCAATTCGTTTCGCTTGATTCGCTAGCTGATTATACACTAGTTATTGTTCTATAAGGCTGGAAATGCTTTGCTATTGATTAATTGATTGATTAGCGGCTGCAACTGTTAAATTCAATTTAAACTTGAATTGAATAGAATCGAAAATAAAATGGCGGTCCGTGCAAGCCATTCCAGAACATTCTATTCCATTCCTTTTCATTGTATTGTATTACTACGTCACTACGTAGGTAGAAAGTCGAATGTGCGTATGTATGTATGATAGGTATTGTAAATGTATATGATGCGTACGTATAATAAGTGCAGCTATTTTACTCGCCTGGCTCAGAGCTCGACGCTGCCACCATGCAACCCAAGCGCGCACCCCTTGACTCACAACTGCTCAGCACTGCCCTCAATGATCTCAAAAGTGAGAATTCAAATTGAAACATTCATTCATTCAGCCATTCATTCGCGCATAATCACGCATTGTCAGTCAGGGAAAGCAGCAGCTAGAGTGCGGTTCGTCACAAAGAAGGACATTACGACATGACTGGCTCTTTGCAGGTGTCGGCGAGCTGCGGCGGCGCCGACTGCGCCACTGGCGGCGGCACGTCCGGCGGCGTCCACGCCTTCACCTCGCTATGCGGCCGCGCTGCTAAATCACCTACAAAAGCGCAGCGTTTACTTTACTAACCCACTAAAGCTACTCACAGAACGCTACAATGATGTAGGACTACTGCGACGAGAGTAACATCTACATTGTAAGCTGATGGTGGTTACCTTCGCGTACGTTCTGAGTTACAGTGAACGTCTTGCCCGTGTCAAGGGGCACCGTCCAGTTGACCGGGTCCGGCGAGCGCATGATGATCTGCTCGGGAGACTTCACTCGAGTGGGTTCCGGTGGGGACTTCACCACGGGTTCCAGATCGATGGGGTCTGGTGCTGACACTTCAGGTGCAGCGGGTTTATTATCAGTCTTCTCCGATGCTACACATAATAAAACAAATTACAGATTTCTATCTGTTGCAGGGAACAGTTAGTGTGCCAAGGATCATGGTTGAGCCATCTTTGAACACTGCTTATAGAACATTGACCAGGAAATATTTAGTATTGGTATCATGTAGTGAGAGAAGAGAAAGTGAAAAATATTCTTACCTGAACGTCCTCGTCGCTGATGCCTGCGTTCTAAAGGGGCATGGCTATCATTGCTACTAGATTTATTTGTCTTTGGTTTACTAGCCGGTAAACGCTCGTCCTCGTGTTGTTTAGGGGGAACTGAACTACTTTTATATCGGGGGGAAGAGGCAGTGGTGTTGAGGGATGCTAGAAAACACATACCGGAAATGTACCCGTAATTAAATGCCAATCATCATCAACATCAACTACCAATTTTGTTAAATAAGTTAGGAAGCCACGTGACAACATCAATAACCAAAAAACATCAAAACTCAAAAAATATTCGAGAAAGACATGCAGAAGAAATACGAGAAAGGTAAATAGAAAGAGAAAGCACACCACGATACTTGGCACACACAAAAATACCCAACAACCATTTGAAAGCATTGATCACGTATCCATGTAAGGTTATGTTTACGTATACGTACATGGGCGAGGTCGTTTCGTGACAGGAACGTGGTTATTAATTATCGTGTTGGTGGCGGTGGCGGCAGGCGTAGTGGCGGTTGTGGTCGGCGCTGACTTCTTCTCTTTCACAGTCGCAGAGCGAGATTGACGTTTCGGGGAACGCTTTTCGGCGGATCCCATATCATTAGGACCCACCGATTGAGACCTCGCTGCAAAACCATCATATCAAACCGGAACATAACCCTAAAATTAATCAAACCCTGTACCTGTTTTTAAAGCACTCTTTTTTACAGAATGCTTCTTCTGAAGCCCAGTTTTCTGGGGAGAATTCTTTTTAGGGCTGTTTTTCTGCGAACCACGAGAGTCGTCATCCCTCTTGGGGATGGTGGGCTCCAGTTTTTCTCTAGTAGGGGATAGAATCAGCCCGTCAAATTCTGTACCTCCAGTGGTGCGTTCCAAGTGATGACGAATCATATCACGCATCACTTTCGCAGAGTTCTCTGCGTTACGCAGGGCTTTTGTTGGCGAGCTCTTCTTAGTGTTTTCATTATTTTTCTCTTCCTTCGTGTACGATTTATTATGAGCTGTGGAGGCTAAAGATAACGCGGAAAGCGAACTTCTTCGAGAAACTTGATCCCACAGCTCCACCTGCTTGTTGTGAATGTCAAACTCTGGTGCAAAGCGACTGCCCCAACCTCGGTTCTTGAAAGAACACATTTATAAATAAATACAAAACTAATAACCTATAAAAGTATAGCAATACCCGATATTCTCCGGCCTTTTTGCGCAATTCAACGCATTCACGAATCCACTCCTTGTTAGTCACAGTTCCATTCTGCAATCCATTGACTTTCTCGCTTTTTTCTCTTTCTTTCTCCTTCTCTTCAAGGAAGTTATCACGCCTATTACTCCGAGCATACGGTTTGAATTCATTCCGGTAGATGGAATCTTCCTCTTTGATTGCATTCGTGGTCGAATCATTCACTAGAGGTTCTAACTCGCTTGCTGCAAGAAAACTGTAGTCAGATTTGTATGTCAAAAGCAATGACTGAAGAGTTGCATACCATTGCCGTCTGTAGCCTCAAACACGTTGCGCTTACGGTGAATCATGGCGTTGGCAGCGGGTTTGAGTGCACCCATGGATTGAGACTTCCGGGGCGAATCGACGGCTCCCATGGCGGCGGCAGCATTGGCGGCGTCTCGTCGCGAGGTGTGTCCCTGAGGCCATGCAAACTGTAGTCGGTATTCGGTACTGATTTTAGATATTGCTTTCTTTAGCAGTCCCGAATCACGACCCTATGCCGATATCAATGCGGTTTCAGTAAAATTTTGTTCGATCGGAAGGTGTTTTGATTGGTTGGTTGCATATACAGCCCAAGCGTACCATACACAATACATAAACAGATATGTTTGAGAGAAAACATAACCTACACGTCTTCGTTCACCGATAGAGATAGAGATTGATACACAGAACAAAGAAATAGAGCAAACATGAATTATGAATGATGAACAGTACAGTACAGTACATCAAACGGGTCGCGATTACGTGGCGTAGCGTATCAAGCCCTGATTGTGAATATAATTGAGGGTTTGGTACGCCATCTGCTGAGTAGGTAAACTTTGCCGCTTTACCGTCTCGTCCACATCAGGAATGTCCGGATCGGGATCGGAACCCCGCCGCCGGCAGTCGCCGTTCACCAACGCCAGGGGCAGCGTGCCCGCGGGCCCCTCCGACCTGCTGCGCCGAGAGGACCGAGATTGTCCCCAGTGCGTGACGCCGCGCTCCTCCGACTGCAATTAAAATGAATACATCTCGATACCACCACGATCGAGTATCGCTTGCAAATGTAAATGCAAATGGCGCACAACAAAAGACACGTTGCTTCTTCTTCTGCTTCTGCTTCGTTTGTTTTTCATTTGTTTCACTTCACGTCAAGATGCCAATTGGTATTCTATGTATCGACATGCATTGCGGTCAATTTGGAAACGTATTCATTTTAATAGGCACCTGTCTTCGTCATGCACATTCACCGGTCGTATGATCAAATGAATCACAAACCATCATGAACTGACAAGAGCGCAGTGTGCTTTTGTGTACGTCTACGTAAACGGCATGCAAGGCAGGGCAGCAGGTTCGGTTTATCGCAAATATGTACACATAATATGGAACTATGAGTATTGTGCAATGTGTGATCCTAACCTCACTCTTTAGGGTTAACCTACTTTATCACAGAGTGTGATACGCGCAAGTCGAATCGATCGTCTTGTATTCGCATTCGATAATGAAGCTAAAGTTGCCTATGTTATGGCGAGAGAAAGAAAATACACAGCAGGGAAAACAAATGCAAAATGCAGGGCTCTAGACATGCAATGTTGTATTGTTTATGTTACCCTAGCGCGGTCGGCAGAAAAATGGTCCACCGCGTCAAAGACCTGTCCGCGGCTGACCTCCTCGCCGACGACGAACTCGTGATGGCGGTACGCCAAGTCCGGGTACTTCTTGCGACGCGGCATCGCCGGCTCCAGCTTCGGCACTGGTGACATTACATAAGCAATCACATGCCCGTTCTCTACCACTCGTACTACGTTTGACTTACTTTCGTGCGACTCTTCGTCGATGCGCATTGCAGTCGTGCCGAAATCATGCCGCTTTTCATCTATAATCACACCAAATCAAAATTAATTAATATGAATAAGTTAAACAATTGCTAATTAATTGTAGTTAATTACCAGCTCCATGCACGGCATTGATATGCCCGCCTTGCGGCGCGCGGCGCACCACCTCTTGTCGCGGGCCGGTATACTCATGCCATCGATACGTACTTCTGTATTCCGAATGCAACTGCACCAAAAATAAACCAAAAAATCATTAGCATTATCATATAAGTTGAGTTCAAGTCGGCAGAGGGTCAGTGACCAAGCAACTTAGTAGACAGGCAACCCAATTCGCATTCAGTTAGGGAAGTGGGCAACAATCAGCTGATTCTGGGGACATTTCGCCGGCTAGGATGGCGGACGTGTGCCCGAGTAATAAGGACGGATTACGTCGCCGACGTTTCCCCTCGCGATACATTTACTTTAACGACCGGCGTCGTCGCCGCCACCACCGATGGGGCAAACGGTCAATAATCCAATCGACCTTGCACCGTCATTTTTTATTACCATATTAGGTTGCTCTATAGGTGAGTGTAATAAGTCGTCGCGTATTCTTAGCACTCTTGGCACCACCCTCACCATGATTCAATATGTTACAACTCACCTTATCCACCGGCATTGAAGGGCACGCTCTGCACAGATTCCAAAATGAACCGATCATCTGTTCTGCGTTGGCAATGACTCAGTGGCACAAAGACAGAGTGGCCATGCACTCGAGGAGGAAGAGGAAGCCGAACCGGATGAACTATCGCACGTACGAACTGCACCACTGTTCACGTATCTTTGTACTTCACAACTGTCAGATCGGTGTATGCTCAGGAGTCACAATGTATTTCTAATTCGACTGCAATGCGTTATGCTTTCTTTGTTTGCACTTTCTAATCGCTCAGATTTGCGAATACAAGTGCGAGTCAGATCAGCATGTCGGCACGAACCTCACCTCGATGTGTGCGTTACCACTGCCTCTGTTCTTTTACGACTCAGAGCCGCCACCGCGGCCGCCGTCGTGTTGCCGGGGATCAATAGAAGGGCGCCTGCGCTCGCCATGCTGCTCTGTGCACATTTCAAATGGCGTGCTATAGGCAACCATACATACTCATTAGTACGTTTATTTATAAATACTCAACGATAATAAGCGATTATTAATCATATCGTTACGACCTTCGCCTTCGCGCCGTACATTCGCGACTAAATATAACCGCAAGTGGTCGTTTCGCCGATCAGTCGAGTACAATTCGCTTGCCATGGCGCATAAACCCGAAAGTTTACTGGAATACATCCTCATCCACTATAGATGGGTGTTCGTGTGCGTTTTCCTCCTGCCAGCATCGTTCGTATACGATATCTGGTTTTACTTTCGGAATTGGCTCGTGTTCAAACTGAGCAGCGCCCCCAGTCAGCACCATGAAAAAGTCAAACATATTCAAAAACAGGTATGTAATCAATCTTGTTAGGATAAGTGACAGAGGAATCTCTTATCTTTTCGGTGTTTAGTTAAGTGAATGGAATAAGAACGGACGGAAGAAGAAACTATGCACCGCTCGCCCTGGCTGGCAAACTGTATCCTTCCGCAGGCCGAAGTACAAGGATACGATGCATCAGGTCGAAGTGAATCTTGTTGATATACTGGAGGTTGATACGAAGCGACAGGTGACTGCACTATCCTATGAGATTTTCTTATCTTAAGTCTGAGTACCTACTTGAGTCAATCAGTGATAAGACAAAATTCACTGCAGGTGGTCCGCGTGGAGCCGTTGGTAACAATGGGCCAGCTAAGTGCGACCCTCAACCCTTTAGGCTGGACTATCCCAGTGCTGCCGGAAATCGACGATCTCACTGTCGGTGGGCTGGTGATGGGAACAGGAATTGAGTCGTCATCGCACCGGCACGGGCTCTTTCAGCACATCTGCGTTGCGTATGAGCTGCTGCTCAGTGACGGAACGCTCATAACGTGCACGCCAGAAGCACACCCTGACGTGTTCTTCGCCGTGCCGTGGTCGTACGGCACGCTTGGCATCCTGACAGCCGTCGAAATTCGCATCGTGCCTGCGAAGCGGTACGTCCGTTTGGCGTACAACGCGGTCACCGGCGGGGTGCAGAATGTGGCGAATGCATTCCGACAAGTCAGCACTAATCAGGAAGGGAATGAGTTCGTCGAAGGGCTGATGTTCAGTAGCGACGAGGCTGTTATTATGACCGGAAATCTCACCGATACGCCGGAACCCAACAAGGTATACCCTTTTGTTTGCTTGTAAACGTAAACGTAAACCGTTTTTTGCTCTTTTATTTTAATTTTTTCAAGATAAATTCCATCGGTCGTTGGTACAAGCCATGGTTTTTCATGCACGTGAAAGGAATGCTTGAAAAAGCGAGTGAACAACCGGTAGTGGAATACATACCGTTGAGAGATTACTACCACCGGCACACAAAGGCCATTTTCTGGGAGTTACAAGTACGTAAAGCCGATTGCATGATTGAATGATTACTCATCAGATGAGCATTTGCCATAGGATATTATCCCATTCGGCAATAATGTGCTCTTCCGATATTTGTTCGGATGGCTGGTGCCGCCGAAGATTTCGCTGCTCAAGCTCACCCAGACGGCAGCCGTCAAGAAGCTCTATGAGAATAATCATGTCATTCAAGACATGCTCGTACCGATCACTGCAATGGAGCAGAGTATCAACGCATTCCACGACGCTTTTGAAGTATGACAATGCCGTAAGCTCTGTTAAATATCAGATTCATCTAACGTTGGCGTGAGTGAGATAGGTATACCCATTGTGGTTATGTCCATTCATACTACCAGCGCATCAAGGTATGGTGCATCCACCTACGGACAAAGATGAAATGTACATTGATATCGGAGTCTACGGGGTGCCCAAAGCAGCCACGTTTGAGCCTAGGAAATCAACGCGCGGCATCGAGACGTTGGTGACTCAATTGAAAGGGTAATGCGTTTTTATTATGGTAGAAAGCTTCCCGCCCACCACACAATGATGCACAATCAGGCATTGTCATACGTTCTTCATAATCTACAATGTGTCTTGATTTAATTTGATATTCAGTGGATTTCATTAAGTGACATGCGGACGAACGCAGTGTATAGAAAGGGACACGCGTCCAATCGCAAGCGCAAGCGTTGTACGTACATACAAGCAGTTAAACTCATTCCTCTTGGTGTTCTTCGAAAGGAACGCCAAGCAGCATTCCATTCCGTGTTCCCGAGCCACACCTGTCCACCTACTTACTTAATTCCTACGAGTCTGACCACATTTTGTTTACTTTTGTTTATCACATTGCAGATTCCAGATGCTGTATGCGGATACATACACCACCCGAGAGGAATTTCGAGCGATGTTTGACCATCGATTATACGACACGGTGCGAGAGAAATTGCAATGTACGGATGCTTTTCCCGAGGTGTATGATAAAGTCAGTCGAGCGGCGCGTGATTAATCAATTCGTCAAGCAATAAATGGACATTCCACCAATTCGTCAACAGATAAAATCAATCGCTGAAACGCTTGCAATAACTGTATCTGAATCAGTATTGATTCTGGAAGACATTCGTATTGGTCGAGATGTTGTTGAATACTCATGATTAGTTCTTAACTTTTCACATTTCCTTGTCGCCGGCTAGACGCTGTCATTACGAAGAAGTTCATTACACATTTTATGTAATCTTATCGCAATCAAAACGACTTCATAGAAGAGAAATCCACTAATAACTGACTGCAACTTGCAATCAGCATGCGGAAAATGCATTGTTCTTACAATTGGAAGAAGGATGACAATGTTACGTCCTTCAACACACTCAATACAACTCGGCGTGTTTACGTTTACCTGGGGGGCTGACGATTTACTCTTCGGTGCCTACCAGTGTTCCGGCACCAGCTCAGCTCATTCATAAGCTCGACGCGCTCTCCTACCATTCAGCTGTTTGCAGTCATCGCATCCACACCGCTTTGAGCAACGCGCAATCGCGAAGAATATCCAACTAAGAGCGCGTGTGTTAAATTATCGTTATATCTTAATAAACATCAGTTACTATTCGCTAATTGCATTTAAGTGTTTTACAAGTAAACAATTGTTAAAATGATTGTGATTGCGGTGAACAACAGGGGAAAAGACAAAATGTCACTAGGAAAAGCCCTTTGGATGTTTGTATGTTTGTTAAATCAATGTAAGTACTGTCACGGCCTAGAACTAGAACTAGTACTATATGTACTTATTTGTTTCCTTACTTTTACTATTTTATACTGGCTTGTTGCCTGTCATTTTCGCACCCGCAGCGCACCACTGGTGTGTGAAGTGTGTAATTAATTACGTATTACATGAAATTACAATGCGTGAATGCGGAAATAGGTAACCACCACTTCCATGTTGCTGTATGCTATGAACTTTCGTAGTAAATCTGAAAAACAAACAGAAGTCTCAATGGCTAAAACAAACAAACAAAATTTGAATTGCAAAATATTTTCATAATTTGTCATTGAAAACGTGTTAAAACTTGTTCGGACAGCAGGTAGACGTGTAGATTTTAAGAAGGCATCTATGGTATAAGTATAAGGTGTGAGTCTCTATTATGTGGCTCTACGTGCGATTGTAAACCAATTGCAGATTGGC
>NBZA01001073.1:10418-28496 GCA_003054995.1 Aleochara bilineata
GTGGAGTGAGTAAGTAATTCGATATGATATTTGTGAGGGAGAATTGTATGGAAAATTGCCAAACCAATTTCCTTCATTCTGTTCTATTTCAAGTGCATATGCACATGCTTGTTACAACTTGTTTAAACTTGGACATTGGCGAAATGCAATCAGTGCACAGTTCGCAAGCGCTCGTAATCGTAAACCAGCAAGCACAGGACGCGCAAATCGTAAAAGAAGCTGCAAGTAGAGAGAGTGGACCCAAAGAGTCAGTCAGTGAGTGAATCGACAGGCAAGGCACGAAACACCTGCTCGCGCATACCGGACGCAGAACAGAACAGAACAGAGTCGGAGCTTGTTGCTACTTTTTTGATGATTGCAGGAGAGAAACGAAGGTCTTCGAAGGCCGGTTTGCGCATTAGCGTTTTTCTCCCATTTTATTTCTTATTTTGTATTCATCTTCGAACGATTGCAGTCTTAAGCGCGTGCGCTTGTGCTTGCGTGCTCCCACTTATAATATACTATAATAGGACATGTCTTCCTTCTGATTCCTCTTCTTTTCTTCGAGTTTCTCGCATGTGTTGTGCGTAAAATTTAAAAATTAAATTATACCTTTGCAATCGGCAGCAGGTAACTGACTGCAGAGCCAGTAGTACTACAGGTAGTAACGTGGAGCTCGCGACTCATCAGCTTCTTCTTCTGTTGCTGCTTTTTGATCTTCTTATTCGCTTTGGGAATCGTTCCGGTCGACTGGCCTAAAGAATTCCATCCCGCAACGAGGCGAACAGCCGTTGAGTTATTGCTTACACTCTGCTAGAGTTCACAAGAGTTGACAAAAATGTTACATTTTTTCCAATTAGTTGCCTTCATCAGATTTAACCCTCAAGCGATACACAACAAATTAAAATTAAATAGAACAGAACAGAACAGAATGTATTTTCGTATACACACTGTATTAAGAGTGTTTGAGAAAGCAAACGCGGCCCTTATTATCCTTCAGAATATGATTGCTTTTAGCGTATCCGTCTACCTGGGCGCTCAAATTAAAGCAAACTCCATTCGCACATTTTCGGTCTCCTCTTTACCGACATTAAAATAGTAGTAACCTGTCAGCTTAGACACACGCAGTAAAAAACGCCATTAAAAAGTGAATCACTTCAAGAGCGACACGGAGCGGATGTGAAATCATATTCATTCAACAGATGCGTTTTTGTTACACCTCATCGATTACCACTGAGGTTACAGCGAAGGATGTGGCTCGCTCATTTCATGCAGATTTTATAGAAAAAACCCGATACCAATCATATTAAATTCGTAGAATGCACGTAAACTTGCTAAGCGTGCACATTTTTCAACGGGCACATTGTTACACGCAGTGCTTCTGCTCCGTTTTTTTGCAAGAGCTGCGAAATCGTCTTGCATTGTTGCATTGGAATGCAGGATGATAGCGCGCAAACAAGCAGAGCACACCGCGTTCACCGTTCGAAGCCAGCAAACAACAGAGCAGTGTGCATTCATTGTTCAAATAAACTAGTGGGAAACAGTTATTACATCCATATTAAAACATACAGTAAATCACGTAAACTCTTCTCTTGCGTTGCGTTGCGTAATGGAATCATTAAGACGTTAAACAATCTCACCAAGAAGAATACAACAACAGTAAATCAATAGAGTAACTTAAGAAACATTGAACTTGAAGCTTGAAGAGCTACACATTTCATTAGTAGGAGAGCAATTAAAAGCTCATAAATGCAGAAGCATTTAAATTAGATAACGTGTAAACTTTATGAGAGGGCGCTGCACTCGTGTTGCTCTCATAACCACAAATTACAAACAAGCTAGGTGCTTCATTATCTAATATTAAGAATAATTTAAGTGAAAATGTAAAAAACGATAATAAACTGCACATAAAGTAAATTGCTTAAGTGCTTTTATCTGTGATTTGATTAATTTAACGAATGCACTTTATTTGAATGAAATCAAAGTTGTTGTAGTTCCGGTAAATTGATAAGAAGCCTGCCTGCCGATGACGGTGTGGTTTATTTATGTGCATTTGTGCATACATATTGTACCACTTGGGTGATTCATTTCATTCGTGCTCGGTTCGGCTTGGAGCGCGATGAGTAAGTATATATGGCAAAGGAAGAGAAGGCTGTGCCCCCGAAAAGTATTGACTTGAAGGTAGCACACACCTTGCTGATACATTCAGTGCGGTGCGGCACGTAATGAGGCAATAATGCAATCGCGCGGTGGGTCTTTGACTTTCTTCCCGTTCGTGTGTTGCGTTGTGTGTGATTCAACGCAGCCGAGCGTGAACACACACAATTATTTCATCTACACGGGAGCGCACGCTATGAGGAAATATTCTACATACATACATACGTACATCGGAAATGCATTTCATATTAGCAAAACAATAAATTCAAAATTCCAGACATTTGTCATAGGCCAGGGAATTGTGTTTGAAATTCTCTTCCTTTACTTGCCATGCATATTTGCATTAAATATGAACAGATAAAACAATAATGAGATTCACATTGAACATTTTAGACGCTAATTAAGAGAGAAACCAGCCAACTTCGTGGAAGCTGATTATAAAATATTGTTCCTGTCAATAAATAATCGTCCTTGGCGGATGAGAGTTTAATTAAAAGCAAAGATGAGATGGGAGTTGCACTTTACTTCTTGAGTGCTTGTAAATCATGTTAAGTTTTGTATTTTCAATGTATATATGTATGTATTTAGTCATTAGCCGCCTTTCATTGTTGATTAATCAATGGCTTCTTTTTTGTTTTATTTCTTCTTGGAGTTCAACCAGACGTAGAAGGAATGTGCTCTTGTTGTTCTGTTGACTTGACGCTGCAGCGTCGTTAAAGTATTTACAAATAGACGAAGAAGAAGCTAAGTTTTTTACTGCTGCGCATCTTCATCTCGAAACAAGAGGACTCAGACTCTTTCTTGCTGCTTTAATGTCTTCGTCACACCATTTATTAATTGTTGACTCCGCTCCCAGAAGAACATAAAACCTTCCGTTGAAATTCTCTCAGTGCCAGTGTTTAGAATGAATCTGAATTTAATATAATTTAGATTCAGAGGCGCTATGCATTTTAAATTAACATTCCACTGGCGTCGTCTTGCTTCTTCTTGTATACAAGTTGTACATACATAACCTCTCAGTAAATGTTCACTGTCATAGCGCATAGCGTGTGCTAATGCGGTGCATGTCGTGAAATGACAAAAGAGAACAGGCCCTGACGAAAAATTCGTCAAGCATATCTCACGAGTTATGTCCACTGGCTAATTATGATAATTAGTTGCAGCGTCGCAGGACTCGCATTAGTCTTCGTTGTTGTTCCACTAGGTTGACACAAGTTCAAATCATAGTTTTGATGTTAGGCTAGAGCAACCAAGCGCTTCAAATCTTCTTCTTTCCCGTCATTTTGCTTGTCTTCTGTTACGTGCTGGCATGGCATTCCATCTTTGAAACGTTAATGCATAATTCACTCACTTTGCAGTTGAATACATCGTTACGTCCTGCTACTTCCCACAAGAATACCAAGGCGAGTACGCCATGCAGAACACAGTCAACAAGCACATGGTGCATTATGCCACCGTCAACATCACAGCGACGGGCATCCCGATCTGGGGCAACTGCTATCGCCGCATCGGGCATAATTTCATACTCGGCGTCGAGTAAGTCAGCCTACATCACATTATCATTGCTCGTAATTGAAAGCTTACCCACTTCATTAGTTTGGCAGGCAACAGTTGCATACGTTGTTTGCACCTCAAACTGCAATCAAAGAACGTCCTTCAAGTGTTAACTTCTACCCGCGAGGCGATTTCCAAGTGCTACACGAACGAGGAACTTGCCGAGGCTAATTGCCCTTCGGGGGAGTCGCTCAGAACGCGTACAAATGCAGAGTTAATACTTTTCAGTAAGTTAGTTTTGAAAATGAGTTCAAAAAGTTAGGTTAAATGTCAATTATGTTTTTTTTCCCAGAAATTCGCGATGTTGAGGGAAGACCAATCCATAGGATGTATTGCCCCCTAGATGGCAGGTTCTCATTCAAATACCGCATGAACGATGCAGGGGTCCGGAAAGAATGTCTCGGCTTCGAATCCACCATGGATTCTTGTCCTTCAGGAGCGAGTATCACCCTTAGATTCCGGCACTGTTCCTTTAGCAACACGGAGCTGAACTTCGAGTGCTTGGGTCATTGGGAAGGGTTTAACGGCCAAAGGTACTTGGCCCTTGCGGACAGCAGGCAGGCACTAGGCAAGCCGCAGTATCGCTGCGCGGTGAGTGAATTGCAAGCATGACTAAAGAAGCATTACCATAATATAACTGTGATGCCCGCAGCTATACAAGACCGATCCACTGACGGGGCTCGTAAACATCGCAATTAGCCGCGATTCCACGTGCACCGCCGATTTGCATAACGCCACGCATGGCTTCGAGAGTCTTATGCTACGCCCCATGGACGAGCACACGTGGCCACCGGAGGTCTCTTACAGTTCTTGCAGGTTAGGTTTGCCGCTCTAATCACTGAAATTAAATAATCATCTGTAATATACTCGTAGTTTTCCTGATTGGATGCGTGGCGATTGGGAATCCGTACGTGTCGAAGACAACACCATCATCTACAGGGACCATACGACCTTCCAGACTTACACCATTAAATGCGTGGCGATGATGGAGTCTTCTGATACCTACTCGGTGCTCACTCGTACGCAATGGTAAGAGCTAATTGCGCAGAAATTAACTAACTGTTCTGCAAAACGAAACTACTTAAATCTCATTAATTAATCGTTCACTTCCAGCGGAGAGGAACAGTTTAATTGTATGCGCGTTCAAAAGAAGAGTGCTAGTATCCTAGAAATTCAATTGGGTAAAAACTTTAGCAAACATAACGATATCTACGATTTATGTTCGGATGGCAATTTCCAAGACAATGCTTGGATTACACAAGGACGTGAGTATTTATTCATTGATAAAGGTAAAGCGTGAGAACGGTACACAAAATGTTTACTCTTAGGTGTGGTACCCGGTGGCCCACTGGCCTGTCCCATTTCGGGCGAGTTCACAGGCATGATACCGGACACGAATGATATGTGTGCAAAGTTATGGTCAGATTGCCGCGCCCCGGAGTTGATGTACTACCAGGTATCCGACTGCGCTTCGGGGGAGATCTATGAGGAGAGGGAGTATCGGTGTCTGGGGCACTGGCGCGAGCAGGACTTGCTATACACCTACACGCAACGACGTGACGTGGCTCCCGGCACATACGAGTGCTTCGTCGGCTCCATCATCCCGAACAAAGAGGATATTTATATCATGGAGTCAGGCGAGCACTGCCAGCGACATATCAACCCATTGATCTATGGCATGAAGCTGGTCAAGATGGGGTTGTACTCCTGTATTGAACGAGTACCTCTTACTACCCGCCGACCCGCAATCGCTCTTCCGACGAAACCCTGGCATATCGGTGTGCCCTGTACGTACTCATCGTGTTTGTTTGTTGTTTGCATTGTGGTTTTATTGTCTGTCGCTTAATTGCAGTTCCGACCCTGCCGGATGAAGTCGACAACGATATCTCAGCGGCAGTACAAACACTGCATAGGAATGTCGGCTGTTTGTTCGTCCTTGTGATGTTTGCATTCATGATGCACTGACTGAGCGTCCGACTTTGACTTTACTGACTGATAGGAGGATCGCTACACACGTACTGACCGTCAAACTGCCGTGTAGGCCGGTCGTTTGTTGTGGTGTGAATGCAGTTATGCCGTACTGAACGTTCGAGAAAGAAGAATAAGGCATTATTCCAAATTTTTATTTAATTTTAAGCAATAGTGAAATCTTCTGGCGATGGCGCAATATTTATGTTTATTTATGCATGAGGTTAGCGTAGAAATCTAGGGACTTATTAGAAATCTAGGTAAATTATTCACTCGACTGCCTTCCTTTGCCAATTGAATATTTATGTTAAGGACTATTTATCTCCTAGATTTAGGTTTCCTATTCTTTGTAAAGTGATCTTATATATGGTATGTATTATATTTAAGGCGTTTGCTATTGTGATTTAAAGTTACTTTTATGTTTTATCTATAAGCAAATTTATGGAGATAGAAGAGAATGACTACCAATGAAGACAAATATGCATTTTTTCAATTAATCCAGCTAATTTTCAATAATTGTCTATTATGTTTATAAAATATAAATGGCATTTGTACTTTGCAGCGCCACCTACAATGTTTTTAAAAACTAAGTTCGCGCATGCGTGGTTTTATTCTTGTAGTATTTTCGATAACAATCCGTGTGTGAATTTTGTGTTCGGGCGAATTTGCATAGCAATCAGCATGAATCCAGGTACCCATCACAAGATATAAGCTTTTTGTTTCCACGCACCACTGCCGTTAATAAATAAATCGACACTACATATGAGTGCACAGTTCGCCCGAGTAAGCGCCCCTGTTGGTAATCAACGTTATCCGTTATAAGAAACCAACGAAGTGCATTCTCAGGCCTTCAACCTAGTGTCTTATTAGGCCTTGCCGACCTGCTTTATGTGTGATATAGATGAATCTACTGTCGATTCACCTTTGAAACCAGGCATTTACAGGTAGAATTGTTCTAACCTCCAAAGTAAACTAGGTGCTTGGGCATTGACTCAAAAACCTGCGCTTTGAATTTACGCGTGTTCCTATTAAACAGCAATATGAGTGAACAAGAAGGCGATCACCAAAATCCAAGTGTAAGTACATATTTTATTTGTTGATTACTTTTAGCACTCTCAAAATGTTGTGTGTTATGAAATGTAGATAAGTGCTCACGACATGGAGAAAATTGAAGAGGAGAAACTCCGAGCAAAATATCCCGCTGGTGCCATGGCTGCAGGACGGGCTATTGGTGGACACACAGCTTTTCTTCAAAAACGCTTGGCAAAGGGGGTAAGTTCTTCTGAAAAGGTTGAAATTGGTGTGTTACTATTCATGGCAATATTTTAGCAAAAATTCTTTGACTCCGGCGACTATCAAATGGCCAAACAGAAGATTGGAGGTGTGAATAAACAACCACCGAAAGTGGCTGGCCCCGCGAATCCATTCGCAACCACCGGGGATGCAATTCCAACGCCTGAGACCGTCCCCGCGCGAAAAACATCAATAATTCAGTCATCAAAATTCACGCAAAATATTAGTTAGTTATAGCGACTGAAAATCACTTGAAATATTCACACACAAATGAACTTAGTGGGTTTTTGAAGTTGTCGAAATCTCTAAATTATAATTTGCACTGATACTTTATAAAACAAATCTAAACTGAATTGGTGATACGGTGATTCATAAGATTGATTAATACATAGACGTATTGTTAGTTATTTTAGCGTTGTAAGAAGTTCGCCAGATTGTAATATTTGTTTTGCATCTTATTGTAATTTAAATGTAAAGCAGATGCTATGTGAATGAAATAATTAAAATTACTACTTTAACAGAAATTGGGCAAGTAACCATGAAAGATTACGATCTACCCCTTACCCCATAAATAGTTGAATTTATTTAACATTTGATAACTATTTATATACTAGTGCCACCTTTGGCGTGTGTTTGATATAAGTTTCGAATACGCATGCGCGGTATCCATATGTTGACGTTCACATTTTGGCATTTGCTAGCAGCGACAACACAAGAGCGGCCATATTTCTACAATTTCCCTCTAAGAGCCACTTGTTTAACATTTCCTCCATGCGAACGCTGGTGTGCAACATATGATCACGTAGTTGATTAGTGGCTTGAGCTAGACGCGCGGCAACAAAATGAATCGGAGCGACGGGTTGGTGCAACGACGCAACATTATACATAAGACCGAAGGTGTGCCAAAAGACGTGAATGCAGAGGAGAATAAGGCCGATCGGGCGGATTCTCCGGACGATGGCGACTCCAAGGAGACGCGGCTCACACTCATGGAGGAAGTGCTACTTTTGGGACTTAAAGATAAAGAGGTAACTTGTGTTAAAGAGTGTGGATTTTCACTTGAACTTGAATGTTATGTATCATTCTTATAGGGATACACATCTTTCTGGAACGATTGTATCTCAAGCGGTCTGCGTGGCTGCATTCTAATCGAACTCGGATTGAAAGGCAAAGTCGAGCTGGAGAAAGCTGGCATGCGACGTAAAAGCCTTCTCACACGTAAGCTTATATTGAAGAATGATGTCGCCACCGGTGATGTGCTTCTCGATGAAACATTAAAACATTTGAAAGACACACAACCACCGGAAACGGTGCAAAGTTGGATTGAATATCTGAGTGGTAAGTTTGTTACAAATTTCTATAAATTGATGAATTTCTATGTACATTTGTACTACTCTTATAGGAGAGACATGGAACCCTTTGAAACTAAGATACCAGTTGAAAAATGTCCGCGAAAGGCTGGCGAAAAACCTAGTGGAAAAGGGTGTGCTGACGACAGAGAAGCAGAATTTCTTGTTATTCGATATGACCACTCATCCACTGACGGACAACGTGACTAAGAGTCGACTAGTGAAGAAAATCCAGGATGCGGTGCTCAGCCGGTGGGTGAACGATCCACAGCGGATGGACCAACGCACGTTGGCGCTCATCTTCCTCGCGCACTCGAGCGACGTGCTCGAAAATGCATTTGCACCCCTTAACGACGACGACTATGAGCTGGCTATGAAGAGGGTTCGCGAGTTGCTCGATCTCGACTTTGAGCAGGAGGCGAACAAGCCCAACACGAACGAGGTTCTCTGGGCTGTTTTCTCGGCGTTCACGAAATAATGCTTGCAACTTGTGGCAACGGACTTGTGTCAGTATTCATCGTGTATTTAAGCAAGCAACCAGCAGGAAATGTACGCGTAGAAAGCGTTGGCGTGTGGGACTCATGTGCGTGTAAATAGGCGATCCGAGCACGATAAAAACTAAAACAGCAGAAAATGTCGCTTGCAAGTAAACATAAACCCATATGAAGCAGGCTGAAAGCGTAAGTAACTTGCCTGATATTCTTTATCATCGTATTTACATTTTTATTTTGAATTCAATTCATGTTTTTATGATACAATCAATATTTCTTCTTATAACAAAATGAAGCGATGTTTGCTGTTTGTCTGGCAGTGTTTCATATTTCCTAACCACAATGTCTGGAAATGGCTGGTGCTTTAAGATGCGGAAGAATTTGATTAGTAGTAGTTTCAGTATGAGAAAATTTGTACATAACATGTTTTATATTGAAGTGCATCCAGTGTTGCGTAAGTTTTTCGAGTGAGAATTGTTGCAAACTGGAAACAATGCTTTGCTGTCGTGTCGCCTTGCAAACTGCGACAAATATTTTATCTGACACCGTCAACTCAAGTTAATTACCTACTGGATTACCCAGGTTGTCATATTTACACTTTGTGTAATCGGGAGTTGCTAGTAACACACTGAACGTCCTTTTTATATGTATAGAAAATCCATTGTTATTGTTTATTATCACTATTGTCAGGTTGCTGTTTACTCCTGGGAAAGCAAATGTGTGCTTTCACCGAAATCGTCATCACACAACGGCAAATACACGCAGAATTATGTACTATTATATATACACTAGGGTGATATTGTATTTAATTAATTAATGAATGGACGTGATGAGAACGGAAAATGTGAAATGAGGACGTTTTCATTGCAATGCGCATACATAGTATATACATTATTCTATAGCAGTTACATTTATATTTAATGGTTACGATTATGCGAGATTAAAACCAACGTGTGCGTGCATATCTAAACCTGTACGCATGCACATTTCTATTCGATGTACATAAATAATGAATTTAAACTCATTCCAAATTCATTTTAACACTGTGAATCCATTGCGTTAATTTATAATTTGGTAGGAGGATGAGTAATAATTAATGTGAGCGGCATTCGTAGGATTGTTCTACGTGTGGTTTTAAATAACGTTCTGGAGCAACATAAATACTAATCGTTTGTTTATATTAGTCAATCGATTCGTCATTGCGAATATGTATATATAAATCATTTATACGAATTACACCCCCATACTTATACAATTCTAATATAAATAGGCATAAAATATGTCTGTCTATGACAACACAAAAACTAGAACGTTAAGGAAGGAAGAACCATTCATATTTCATAGTCATATCATATCGTAATCATATTCATTGCATTGCACTAGCGTTATATGGAGACGACTGCTTACGCGCGATTTAATGAACTAACGGAATGTATCGATTAATTAGTGAATGCACTCATTAAAATTATAATTCAGTGCTCATTTCGGCCGGCTCGTTCGCCCCGCTGGTCACTTGCGTCGGGGGTAATGATACTCCAAGTGCTCCTGATGCCGATACATTCGCTCCCTTGGTGGAGGCGACGGACGAGAGTTCTCCAACTGCTTGTGACACCTATATGGGAACATCTCTTCTGTATTACTCAGGAAATGTATACAGATTTATATAGTATTTCTTTGTTAATCATAGAATCACCTATGCACCCAAGATGGCGCGAGTGCGCGTCAAGGATAAATACTTACTGGTAGCTGCGGATTAGAGGAGTTAGTACGTATTCCAAGCTCACCGAGCGAGAGTTGCTACAGAGCGAAGACAGTGGGGTTTTAGCGGTATGAGAAGCTGTAGTGGTAGTAGTAGCGGTAGCAGTGGGAGAATTGTGCCAGTTACGGCCGCTTTGCCATCTCTGTATGAAAAAGCAAGAGAGAAGTAATGTTAATTCATTGCAATGCATTGCTGATCTCGCTTGGTTTAGCTTTAGCTGACAATGAATAAGAAGTGAAGCGTATGTATGTATGTACACCATTTACACGCGACTCCTCATTAATTTGTATGCATAAGGTTAATGTCAAAGCCTTCTTAATGTCACACTTAGTTTGCAAAATTATAAGCGAGAAATTAGGCTTGAAGCTGTAATATTATATACACTGTACAAACAAAACACTGTCTTGATACTCACATTTGCCGCATGGAGGCTTTGCTTTGCTCGCTCGTTAATTGCATACTTTGAGGAACATCTGAAAAATGTCAAAAGTTGTCATACAAAAGCACCCTCTAGGCCAAATGGGATTCAATTAAATTGCATGGTTTTATGGCCGTCTGTTAACAACAGAGTACGTGTGCGTAATTAGTTCTTTGTCTTTGGAATTAAAAGCTTTATGCTTTTGAGGTACATATATGTACGTACCTTTCGCTGTTGGTAAAGCCGGTGTCCTGTTCGGCCCCAAGGCCGGAGTCTGTATGCTCGTGATGGACGCGCGGCAGACCGTTATCGTTATGATTGCCTGAATTATTATTACTTGCAGAGCCGTTAAATCCCAACAGGACGCTGGGGCTGCCATAAAGCCCCGAATTATTCGCGCTCTTGCCTGGGCAATCGAGGTTTAGTTGGTCAATACTAGGCAAACATAAACACGCCGCGAATGTAATTAAATTCTATCCATTATAAGACTAGACAAAGCAGAACTAAGCATCAGTATGAATAGCATAATATACGAACCGTGGTAACATGTTGCTGGTTGCAACATGCGTATTACTCATATTCATATTTAGGCCGTCTATCGACTGCTGCTGCTGTTGTTGCTGTTGTTGCTCCAATTTACAATAACTTGCCTTCTTGTTACGTGCATTATCGATGCCGTGAGGTGAATACGGCGGCGGCGGGCTTTCGTTGCGCTCATTGTGCTTGAGATCACGAATCTGGGGGATTTCGCTACGATTCGAAACAATCGGAAAAGAAAAAGCAGCTCAATTAATGCAATCTATCTGATCCATCTAAGCATAACAATGGCTCCCCTCTACCAACCTCTTGAAGTGCGCTTGCGACTGCGACTGCTTGATCTTCATTTGCTTCGCATGGTTGGTCTGCACGACGGTGTACGGGATTTCTCTCAGTTGGGAGTCACTCATGCCTGTCGTGTCGATCAGCTTGAACTCCAAGTGCTTGCGCAACTCCTCCGACAGCCATTTGCTCTCGGACGTCTTCGCGGACCGCGACTTGCGGCTGCGACTCATGGTCGCCGATTCGGTTTCACCACCAGGAAACTCACCAACGCTTCGTCGATTGCGTACCACGTTAGCCCTTTGAATACTACTTGAGGCGCCTTCGTTCATCTGCTGTGTCTGCGCTTGCGCCTGTGCTTGTTGTTTCCTTTGCACTGCGCGCCATTGCGACTCGGAGTCGACCAATTCATAATGGCTGTCGCTTCTCTCCGTTGACCTTCGACTCCGACTAAGGGACTTCCGCCTGTGGGAATGCGAGTCCTGCTCGGAGCCGCTATCCCGTCGGTTTCGCGACCGATGACGTCTATGCTTCCGATGCGAGCGACTCGATGACTTGGACAGTTCGCTTTCATTGTCGCTGGTTATGCGGCTCAAATGTTTCTTGCGCTTGCAGGAGCGCGACTCATTGGAGCTCTGACTATCCACGGAGGAAGATCGGTATCTGGGCCCTGCCGAGCGCACCGAACGTGGACTGGGGGGCAGACTGCTGTTGTACAGTCCACGTGAGTGCGGTTGCGTCCATGGGGCACTCCGGGTGCTCCGAGGTGAGTCCGGCTGCTTAGCCGAGGCAGCGGGAGTTTTAGCAGCAAATAACGCTGGCGGATAATGACTTGAGGCAGATTTCTGCGACTCGCCTCTGAAATAAGTCAATTTACATGAAACACATGCACGCACCTCATACGTGTGTCACTTACAAATGCGCTGGTTGAGGAATGGACACGTACTTGAGTTCTGGTGATTGGTAGCAGGCGTCTGACGTTTTGGAAGGTTCCTGACTTGCAGCCACTGCTAAATATTTATAAACATAACGAGTGTGAGTCTACAGGTACACCACCGTGGTATGCATTTAATTAATGCACTTACGCTCGGACACACCTTCGCTTCTTCTTTGGTAGCGGCGGGATGAGACCCGGAGGAACGATGGAGGCGTGCGCACCTTGATTTGAGCGTCGCGGACCGCTTGCTTTTCGGTCCGTCCACTATAATTAAACACAAACGGTTCACAGAAAAACATTTTCAAGGAATGTGAATCACAAAATATAGTAGGTACCTGTATCTAAAGCGAGAGCTCAACGTGAAAATGTCCGGAGAAGTTGGCGAAACCTGCACTAGCCGGAAGAAAGCGTGATGCTCAATGCAGCATTTCCATAAATGTTTGCAGGCTGCCTTTGATGGTGTTTCAAAGCCATACGTACTTTCATCGTTCTATTGCAACAATTCAGTTTTACGAGTTGAACTTGTGGAATTGGCTCAGGAAACTTACGTTTTTATCAGTCACACGTAACATGAAGTATCGACCCTTGAAGTAGATCTTGGATATACGAGGCCAGTAGTAGTTGCCTACGGTGTTCTTGTTTCTAAGGACGATTATCCCGCTGGGTGTTAGTCCCAAGTAGTACTCGACGTTGTCCTCGCCGAGCACGGGATGCAGGTCGACACCGTACATGTCGAGCCATTTCACCTTATCCAGATAGTTCAGCTCGGCGACAGAAGGTAATTGGCCACTATATATGCGAAAACGCCAACAACGAACGAATGATGTGTCAACAACACAAGCTCAGACAACGGACAACTTACACAAGAGTTTTATGCAAATCGGAGACTTTCGTCTCCAGCTCAATGGACTGATTCGTCAGCAGTCGAAATTCGGACACGTAACCGGGCAAATGCCTACGCGAGTCGTAGTCGCCCAGTTCAGCTGAAAATGATTGATTAGCCAGAGTGGAAACAACAGAAGAACGCTTACATTGTACGACGAACGCGCCCAACTCAGCCGCCAGCTCGAAGGAGACCGGCAGTCTGCCTTGGAGGATATCTTGTTTCACTTGCAAGAAGAACTGATACCTACGGTTGGAAAATATGATTAATAAGTGACTGGTGGGTAATTAAATATGAAAATGTAACGAGTTCGTACATACATACATATGTGCATGCATGCCCACAAGTTTATGATGCATGCGCTTCTGCTTTCATATCCCATATCCATCTCAAAAGTTGTATAGTTAGCGAAGTGAATTGCAGCAATTCACTCGGAACACCACCACTTGAAAAATTTATATTCGCATTGCAGTAAAACCGAACGTAAAAAGTTGGTGAGTTTTTGATTCGGATTTATTCATCATAAATCCACCGAGTGTTGGCAGACGAATAAAAAGCAGTAAAAGAAAAGGTCATAACACCTTTGCGCCTTGATTATCATTCAAGTCACGTGACAACCACCGGCGATTTACGTCTTTAAATTGACGTAACATAACCTCATCTAAGCTGATTGTAAGTATAAAACTTAAACCGAAATTGCAATTTCATATTATTTGGTTTTGAATTTCCGTTGAACGTATTTCCTCGCAATCAGACAGCAAGCAACTGAAGGCGTATACAGGCCGGAGCTTGGCATACGAAACAAGCAAAAAACTTCATTGGTTATGATTGCCCGCAGCAAGGTCCACGTCCGAGGATAGAGGCTTCCATCAAAAAGCCAAACTAGCAATTACTATAATAGACCAGAGCAAGCAGACTCTTTCTTGCTTGCTTGGTGCTCGACCAACAACAAGAAGAAGAACTAAAGAATCCCATCCCAACATAATACAGAACGCGCAGTAGGCAAGAATGAAAAAGTAAATCACAAAATCCACAAAACTCAAATCAAAATACCAATAAACCTGCGTGACTAACGCGTATTTGTCTTTGTTTGTACGTATTTGTGCTCACCTCGTTATTTCCTCGAGCAATTTGCATGGGTCAGCCGCGTAGAACTTAACGCCAAAGTAAAGCGTGACGAGCTCGCCGCCTTTGAGTTGTTTGCCAAGCTTCTTGGAAGGGTCCAGCCAATGCTTAAACGCCGCAGAAAAAGTTTCACCATTAGAAGAGAAAGAACAAGTCTACCTACATTTTTGTATAATATGTAAATTTATCAAAAGTTCGCTGGCTTTTTTCACGTGACACTAATGCATGCCATGCTAATTGCACCGATTATGTTCAACACGCATAAATTAATTGCTCTGAATCAATTAAGTTCAATTTATTGACACATAGATTAATTACCGTCTGTCCATCGTGGTCCAAATATCGCAGACCAAAGTAAGCAGATTCAAGGAGATTGAGGTGTTTCGTTACTACATCAAGCAGTGATTGTCCTGCGCAATTATCCTGGAATGAAAGTAAGACGAGACACTTCAAAAATTGCCGGTAGAGGTTATGTCGTTAGCAGTACTTTGCAAACGCAATATAATGTAAAGTAAAGCACGCTAAGTGATCATCAAAGCACACTGAGGTCTTTGATGTACGAAGGAAATATGAATCTGAGAGATTTGAACATTTTTTCTTAATTATTACTTGTTAGGTTATAACGTAATGCGTTGCGTTGCGCTGCACTGGGCTGCTTTGCGTTGCATGCATGTTAGTCAATTACGCGGCGTATAATTCAGCAACGGCTGAAAAACGCCCGAGCACATTTCTCACGGATCATTCATTCATTGTACGCGCAGCCAAAGCCAAACCACCGCCGGCGCAATGAGAAAACCCTTCCTTCGTCCGAGGTTCGTTCTACCCGAACCTGTAATTGGATGTTCTACTCTCCTCGACGGATACTCCAATATGCATTCACTTTACAACATTACCATAAATAATCACCGCACAAAAAAATACTTTGAAATGTCGGAATGCAAAAAAAAGTGAAAAATCGTGCATGAGCTATTGTGCCGTAGTGTTTGTTGGCAACTTATAATATGTACTTACTTGGATCTCATGCACGAGCTCTTGTTCGTCCAGAAGTACGACTTTGCATGTGATCGCCTTTGATTTCGTGCAGAAGCATTCCATAATTTTCCCTCCTCTGCAATGAAGATCAACATAATCAAATGGATGCAAGACTAAAGGTATCTCATTAGTGGCGCGTCGCTGGCATAGCATCTTGTCACAATCCATTAAAGGCACATATTTATTCACAATTAGCGATGCAACGGAGTCATTAGTTAGCGCGGTCCGAGGAGCTGAATTGATATCAAAAACGTGCATTCTAATATCCGCTATTTCTCATATCCGGTCCAGACCTGTCATTCCTGTATGGGGCGCTCCTGTTGCAACTCCTCCATGCCAATCAAACACAAAACACGCCTTTACTATCTACAACCTGCTATATGATTCAAAACTTAATTAACCGCACTGTATGTTCCAATAAAATGAAGTGAAGTGAACTGAACTGAAGAAGTTTTTTTGGCCTCAACATAATATGTGAGGTAACGTATCAAACTTCCTGTTCTCCTGTTGTGTGTTCATTGACTTGTGTTCATATTCTCTCAAGAGATGCATTGCATTGTCTTCACCTACAGCCAACCAGCGCTCGTTATCACTTCCTGTTCGGTAATTAGAGAATAACACAAGCAATTTGCCGTTCTTCTTAGAACTTATTGCATTGCAACAATTTTCATAATAATCACGCATTAATAAACGTCAACGCGCGTTGGTAATTTATGAACGCGGCGCTCTGCCCAAGAACTTGACTAGACTGGGAGCAAACGAGCATGCGATGCGAGCGAGAGCGATCTTCGTTCTTCAAGTTTGTACATAAGTACTCGTATCTACAAGAAGAAGTTGATATTACTGTAATAGCGCGTAATAGAAAACGATCCTCGGGCCGCGACCGGCCGGATTCTCGGCGCGCAAGTGCAATTACCTGCGATAGCATTTCCTGCACGGCGCTGCACTGAACGCATCTCTTAATTATTCAGCCCGCGTCTATTTGCTGTGCATGCGGATGATTTGCATACGTACATACCTTGCGCACGCACTCGCTGTGATATGATGTTTAAAGATGAGTTGCAGAAACAAACTTCTCTTCAGGCCGGAACAGTTAATCCTAACTTAATGGAGCATCTTTGCTGAAGCTCAAGGAGCAGGCGGCGGCGATGCATTGTTGGGGCATTCAACTTTAAAATCCTAGTTGAAAATCGGACCGCGTGTACATTGCCAGCGCACGTCTAGTGTATGGTAGTATGGATCGCCGAAGGAAGAGTCACTGTGAGGTGATGATGGTGCACAGAACAATACCCAACTCTCACAGGCTGTCGTTGTGTTGTATTGTTTCGCGCTGGCTTGCTTTTTTATGCTTCTTTCCAACACGCGCAGCAATCACACAAATCACCCCTTAGGTTTCGCCCTCAGCACTTGACTAAAAATTACTAACCAAGATGAGTCATAGTCGAAGTTTTCCAGACACGAACAGGAGCGCACTCGGCTTAGCACTCGGCGCGACTTCTTCGCGTCGACTGCTTCCTCGCTCGCGTCTTTGCTTCCTTGCTGCGTGGTTCGCGCGCCGCGGCCAAGTAGTAGGAGCGCGGTCACCTCATGCTCGTGGCTCACCTGCCACGACCGACCTGAAGAAACAACAAGGCGCGCAGCGACCACAACCAACACCAATGCTCCGGTCTGCGCACAGCATGTTCACTTGGCTTCGTCTTTAACCTGCGGAGACAAAGACGGGATCAGCTTTATATGCACTGCACACAATGCAGCGCTCGCGTGTCAGCCCTGGAGGAACGCACTGCACTTACTTTTTCCATTTCCATTTCACATTCATTTTCGTATGCGTGCCTCGTACGCACAACGGATTCATTTGAGCAATGCAATTAAATGTGTCAATGTCTCTGCCTTCTCGCATGCTCTTCTCGCTTTTCTTTTCACTCATGGGTCACTCATGTTCCACGCCAAACTTATCTCCAAGTGCAGGATGGCATGGCAATGAAGAAGCAAAGTGTTTGTAAATCACAGATAGATAACGATTTACGACTTTCCCGGCGGGTTATTTATTGAAATACCTACAAATGCAAGAAATAATAATACGTATCATTTCCAACGGACGTGATTATACAATAATTTATTTTACTACCTTATTCTGCAATGATTTCGCTGATTGTGTTGCAATGTTTATAACTTTTAAATATTGAACTATTTGAGGTTATAAATATGTCAGTCAGTATCATTCCTGTAAAGAGTGTGTTTGTGATCACAAGGTGGCGCTGTATGCTAAATTTTGTATTTTTTACAGATTTATGTATTTTTGAATATATTGTCT
>NBZA01001074.1:0-27483 GCA_003054995.1 Aleochara bilineata
TATTTTTCAGTAAAATGTCTCAAATACTGTGCAAATAGTGCCCCGGGCGCTTGCTTGACTCCACTTATCGGTGCCCGGGCACTGTGTCTACTGAACCACATCGCTCCATCGCTTCTTTTTTGCCAGTTGTAAGAAATGAGGATGTAAGTGGCATTCTTGTGGTCGGTCCTTGATATTCCACAACTCAATTGATTCACAGAAATCAATGCAATTATCGAATATTTTTAATTGTTCATGAAGCAACGTGAACGTGAACGTCTCTAGGATAAACCTTCGACTTTGAAATATTTGATGACTATCACTTCCTTTCAAAAATGGACCAGTGTGTAATAAATTATGATAATTATTCGTATCGTAAATGATTTTGGGTGTTGCCCGATATTATTGAGAGTAATGGTTTATCGAAATCAAACGCACGCTTCGAATATTATTTAGAGATTTGTAAAAGTCAATCAGAACGGATAAGGAATGTGGAATAATTAAAAACTCAAATGGTACCGACTCTTTAACAAGCTTTACACGAGTTTTTGAAGAGGAATATATTTTTGAATAAATTAATTACAAATAAACATTAATTTATTGCTGTTTTTCATTTCCTTGAAAGTAAATGTTATTTGTCTAGAGAAAACATTTCTACACGCCTAACAATTCTTTTAATTTGTGACGAATGCAAGTAAATATTTGTTTAATCAAAGTAAAACCTATAATTATTACAAATTACAATTTTAAATTAGTTATACCTACTTGTTTGCATATTTAATTACGTGTTATTTCTTCTTAAAAAGTAGTAAAAGGTGAGGTACTTTCTTTTCTTTTCCTGCTCGACCTCTCAAACGCTAATAAGACGTTAATTAGATTTAATTAAGTTTTAAATACCTGTTAATTCATCTCGGCAGGAAATCATTCAGCTATTGTTTGCCCAGGATGCAAATATTTAGAGCAGCACAGTTCCAATACAAAACAATGAATTTGTTTCACAAATAGTGTAATAACTTAATCAAATTTATCAAAGTCAAAATATTTTAAGAATACAACTTACATAAACCTAACTAACAAGAGAATAATACAATGTTATGTGGAAATATTCATGTCGCAAAAGTGTTTAATTTGCGCCCAGGAGACATTTTTTGCGCGTTCAGTCCAATTGTTTGCTGCTGGACTTTGTTTGAATAGAAATTTGACATGACAGAAGCTTGAATCTTGTGGTATGTCTCTGACAAACTCGCACGCGGCGAGATACTCAAAGATAATGCAAAATGATTAATATGCTCACGTTTCTAACTTGAATGGACTTCGCACAGCGAAATTCTTAGGTGTACAAAACATGTTAATGTCTGGCGGGTACAATTCATCTACGACACTGTTATTAGTAATAGATTTGTTGGAATTTGTTGGACTTTTCTTATCCTTGGGGCTACAAAGAGTTAATTCAATTTTAATCGAATCCGTTTTAATGAGACTTTTAATTGTTGTAGAATGTCTTAAACAGGAAGGACATTAATTTTATTTTGCAACTGCGTCTAATAATATTTATTGCAAAATATTGCATTCTATTATAAATTAGTTTAAAAATTGACGTCCTTCAAAGCAAGGCAACGAAAAAAACTTGTAGGAAAATTTCTTGAATTTGTCTTTTTCTCAAAAGACTGCAGAGCGGCATAAATAAAAACGCGAGTGAAACGTGTGAAGTGACGCAATTGGCCTATAAACTTAATTAATTGGCCGACACACTGCTGTGATTCCTAAAGATTTCTTTATCTATTAATGTCACTCATTTCCTCTTAGCGTGTGCCTGCGACAAGACGCCACGAATATTTGAAAGCGCAAGGCATTTAACATAATTTGCAATTGAGTTCGTTGCGTTTGCTTTACAAATATTTAAATCAACGAGGAGTGTTCTTGTTTATTAGTGGCGTTTTTCAATTAATTTACGAGCGGTTAATCAATCGATTACTGCATAAAAATCCAATTTGTTTACGATATTGCGGTGTCAAGTGAGTTTCCCAATCGGAGATGACAGATAAGTTTCATTTTTTACAAGGAGGAATAAATCTATGTCTAAGATTAATAGCGATTTCTCAGCAGTTATTACGTTAATTCTAAACTATAGTTGAAAATATTCTAATATTACTTACTTAACATATGTATTTCCTATGTAATTAATTATCACTATTATTATACTCATTTCATATTGTACTAGAACGTAGGTACTGACGAAATGTTCAAATTTTACTAAATTACGTGTCGAATGTTTCAAATTTTTGATGAAGTTGTTTACTAATAAGCTGAGTGTTTGGTGTAATAATTTGATTACAATTTTAGGCAATAATTTCTCTAACAATAGATAATACCTAATAAAATATATCATTATAGCAATTACGTAAACAAATAAAACAATAATAATATTGTTCAATATTTGAAATTTTCGTTCTTTTTCGGTGATATTTCGAGCAAGGACATAAGGACACATTTTAGAAATCTTCAGACTGGATGACCAAATCTTGATTTATTTTTCCTGTTCGTTGTTGAGCAAGTTACTTAATCGATTAAATTCGCAGCGCATTTCAATCGGGTGTTTAGTTCATTTCCTAACAAGATGTAACTCCTTGAACTGCTCCTCAATCGTGGAGAGTATGTCCTAAGTTAAGTGAAATATAATGTGATCACCATGAATGCAAGCAGCAATGCAATGCAATGAAATAAGAAATCACTGCAATATCGCAAGACGCTGAAGACCACATGCGGCCAGCATCGACTTCTTGTGTGTCTTGGCAGCGCATATCATTCCTTACATTCTAAAACAAACTGCGAGAATGCAATTCAATGAGCAATTTATAACAGGCGATCGATCGCGTACACTTTTCGTTTGTGGTTTACATAAGAATATTTATGATCGATTTCGGTTTTTTCAACGATATGCAACTTACAATTCCAATCGAATTCAATTTCTTCTGCAGAATCAAGACAATATTCTCATCCAAAGAGCAGTTGCCAATGTATTATTTATATGGATAGTTATTGTTGTTGCAGTGTGTGTAAATCATTTTTTAACCTAATTATCCACACACAATAGCGCGTGGCCAGTCAGCGCTCGTTCATATGTCGATACGCATTTGTCTCAAGTGGTCAAGCCGTCAATACATCAGCATTTTTCCAATTCCAATGAAACGAATCATTTAAAAAACGATCTCAGGTATTTACTAAGTAACTAACTACCTCGCAGACCAGCCATGTGTGTGCTTATTGCGTAGGACGAATCGAAAGTAATCCACAAATATCTCCAAGCATTTTCTGCGTGTGTTCATATCCTCAGTTGGGAAATGATTGTTATATTACCATACCTTTTGATTTACTCACATTTGTAATGATCTGAAATGAATCAACTTAATTTAAATAGTAAACTGACTGGACTTAAGTTAACTTAATACTATGTTAACTATCAGAATGTCCTTCTGGTACAAACAATATTCATTTTTGTAGCTTAGAACTTTTACGGTTCGATTGAACTTATAAATTTAATATTCACTACGTACTTATGCATATCATAAGTATTCGTTTAATAGTTTATAACAGGATGTAACGCTTTGTTCTTTTCTTGGCTTAGCTTGGCTTAAGACGTTGCTTCAAGTAATCGATCATATTGTACTACAAGCAGGTATAAACACTTAATAGCTGCGCATATCTACGTATCAGTGTGGCAGGATTTAATTAACGCCAGAAGCATTTGATTTCACAAACAATTCAATGTTTCTAGTGCATGTTGTAACAACCTTACAGGGTCAAGTCTTCTATAGTACATAATATCATTCACTTCTTAAGTGAACAAATTAGTATGTTATGGTCCAGTTTAAGAAGTGAGATCATTTGTTTGATGGATTTTACTTTCATTTCTTGTCTGTACATACTCTTAATTCTCGTTCTTTAAATGCAATGAAATTTAAATAGTTTAAAAACTTTAAAAATACATAGTAATATTACATAACATATGCAATAAATAGTCATAATAACTACCAAATTTAGTCTTGATGAATGTACTTATTTATTGTAACAAACAAATATTAACGTACGTTTATTGAACGTCAGCGATCGACTTTTCTTTTTTTTTTGCGAAATTGGAACGATATCGTGACTTGTGACAGGCTGGCAGGCAGGCGACTTCACTACCTGTTGTGTCCATTTCGTTAGCAAGCCGTGAACGAAATTGAGAGCGCGTAAAAGACAATATGCATGCATTTCATATTAATTACTAATTAGCGCTCGCTGTTAAAGACGGTTTCACATTTTGCAGCTCGCAGATGGCGTATTGTTCCTGCGCGCGCTTGGAGATTGAGCGTGGATGCGTGATATTCGCAATGAATTATTACGTGCGCGCGTAATGAGCGCAATCAATGCGGAAATTGCGATTTCATCGCGTTACAATTTACAGCATTGTGCTGTCGTATTGTCTTTGGGCGTTAGGTGCTCTTTCGCGCAGCGCAGCGATGTCGTGTTTGATCCGTACATGGCAATTGCTATTACAACTATTCGGGTTTATGTTGTATTGTCTTGTCGGGTGATTACAACAGTGCTTATGCATAATTCCACATAGATGGAACGCTCCGATATTGACAAATTTATCGGATCGGGCCTGGGCTGGCCCCTTTCTTCACGAATTGTTTTGTTGTTCCACGATACAATGTTCATAAATCAAAATATTCCAGTCACGCATGCGCAAATCTAATAAAGTCATAAAAATATTGTATTGGTTATGCAATACAAATCAATGAATTAATGTATGAATGAATGATATTTTATTTCTTTTTTTGCTCTTGTTCATATTGTTTTGTAACAACGGACAAAAGATTTAAGTACATATTTATTATTTATTCGACATTAATATTTATCAATATTAATATTGTAGTACAAGAGAATTATAACAACTTAACGCCTGGTAAATTAATAAGATATTTGCAAAGGCGTTGGACATGCATTTCCTTTCAACAATAAGTCACTTACTTACTTACTCCTTGTCAACTTCAGACAGCAGCTAAACGCTCGCGCTAGAAGGTAATCTATTGAAAGTGAATAGAGACTATAAGAAGTTATGCAACGATGGAGAATTTCGTCTAAAGCTAAGACTAAAGCTAAAGCAAATCATGCGCGCTTCCAGCGTTTTTCACAAGTGCACTGGCAATTTGCCACAGTTTTATTTTTTTCGGTGGTGTTTGTTTGCTGCAGATCCGTTGGCATTGCTTGCATCGCTTGATTTGCTAGTACATGCTTAAGTCGAATGCGTCGATGATATAATATTAAACTTTACGTTACTTCACAGCTGGATTGCTTTGAATATGATTGTTATTATATCTGGACGCTGGACTTTCTTGCAGCGCAAAAGCCACTCGGAAATTGTCGGCGGACTGAAATATTATTTGCAATTTCTATTCGAACAATTTAAATTGTTTATGGCAAAAAGTTACTGTAAATGATTGCTTGTTATGGATTGTTACACATAGGAAAATATGACATTAGGTTGTTAGCTTTACTTACTTAGTGGTTATCTTGAATATGAATCAATAATTTTCACCTTCAATTAGTATTCGGGCGCTGCCTTGTCGTGGCGATTGATTAATTCGCAGCGAATTTAATGAATATCCGTCGACGCAGAGCAATCACGAGCGTTCATAAAACATGGACTTCGTGCATTTTGCAATTATGAGTTGTAACCACTAGAAAAAATCACACGGAATTGATTGTCCACATGCTGTTGGCTTGGGGTACACAATTTGACATTGAAGGCAGACAGCGATTTACTTTTACTTTTTAGCGCACTTAAAAAGTCTATTTAAAATGCGCTTTGACTTGACTGCTATTAAATTGCAAGCGAAAAACAAACACTATACGTGTAAAAACAAAGCAATGAAAATTCAAATTACCAAACGCATTCTTGTAGAAATAATTAATATTTAAAGTAAACTAAAAATATATTGAATGGTTGTAATTAAGCTGCTAACTATCGAAATAAATCGAATTAAAGCAAAGAAAGTAAAAGTATTTAGCTGCCGCAGAAGTTAATTAGGTTTCAACGTTGTTATCAAGCGCGTAATTGCAGCGATGGCATAACAGGTGTTTGCACCTTGAAAAAGCACCAGAGCTAGGAAAGAATTACTGAAAGCACGATTGCACACAAGTTCAAAAACTCTTGTAGGATAGGAGAGTTTGGCTGTAGGATTCCGTAAGATGAATTGCGACCGTTTAGCAACGCTTTTACTTATTCAATTCAATTGCAAGCCGTTTGTGAGCAAATTTGGCTCAAATTCAAATAAAATACACCGTGTGAACTTTCCATTTCATTCTAGACTTTAAATTAACTTCCGTTTGAATACAACAAGTGTCATATAAAACAATTGAAAATAATTTGTTTACCACAGCCAAATATGTATTGTTAATTTTAATTTATCTTGTTTTTATTGTCAAACATTTATCAAAAATCTGAAATAGGTGAAAGTTTTATTGGAATTTATGTATTTGTTACATTAGTATTCAGAAAAACGTACTTTTACGAATCTTTTTCAAGTTTAATTACTCAAAACTTAATTTTGTACAAATTTCTTAGAAGAAAAGTTTGGAGCAAGAATCAAGACACCTAAGCAAACTTTAAAAGAGTTTAACTAACATAGTGATGTTTTTTCATTAATTTATTGTTATACATCAGTCGCTTCAGTTTGCTTTCATGTTTTGTTGCATATTAGCTTACCTACCTGCTCATTACATTTATTTATTTATTCTGCAGCTCCTGATGCGTAACCTTCTTCCACGCATGTCGCTACAATAATTACGAGGAGAATGCGTTTGCACATTGTAATACGGGTAAGTAATTTTTTATTATCTAACACTCATATATTAACTACCAGACGAAGAGTTTCTTTACTCAGCTTAAATCTCAGTAGTTATTGAGGTTATTGTCATTGTACTTACCAAGGAAGTACCTTCTATTCAAATTCTTTTCTTTTTGCTTTTGAAATTTCAATAACCTCCAAAAAATAGTTTATGACAATGTATTAACTATAGAAATGTCTACATAAAAACTATATGAAAAAAAGAATCCAAGCAACTCAAGGAAACAAACAAACCAAGTGTCACTTAATTTGTATTTGACATTCTGCGAGAAATCACATTCATAGATAGACATTTCGAAAAATTTTTGTTGTATATTCAAGGTAAGCTCTCGAAATATTGTGCGCAAGATTTCACCTATTTTTATAAACAATTCGTGCATTACTACTAGCTGGCTAAGTATTATGCTAACAATTATTGCACTAATTTATCTGCGAGCGAATCAAATATAGTTGATATTTTGAGTACGCAGTATGATTTCATATTTCAAGAAAATCTTTATCAAAGTTAACCTAGATATGTACTTAGGGTGTAGAATCTAAGGGTAAATTGACCATGGAGTTTCCCGAAAGCAGCGATGCCGAAATTAGCGGATACGAGTCGAAGTCAACGCATGAAATCTTATCCCCGGAGCTGAGTCTGAACCGCTTGGGCTTCAAAACTCCGGAGGCGATCAATTGGCATCAGATTGACCTCCCCGAGAAGCGCAACTTGTTCCTGGAGCTTTTCAATCGCATATCCAACTTTGTGTACGTCACAAGAAATCACACGATCTTAGTCATGCGCTCATTTTTAACTTTTAATTCGATAGAAATGCGGATTGTCATGTGTTCATCGGAAACGAAGAGTTCAGTTGCCATCTGCTGGTTTTGCAATGCTACTCGGAAGTGTTTGACCAATACGTAGCTGTGAAAAAAGTGGAATTGCCAGCTGTAATACAAATTTCTCGATAGCATAGTTTAGCAATTATATACAAAAAAACATATTTTTACCATTAGGATGCTGTTAGTCCTTCGGCCTTTGCATTCATTTACGGCTGGATGATCTCCGGTGATCCATCCTATCGCGAGCTCTCTCGAAGCAATGTCTTGCAGATTTTCAATGCGGCAAAGTATCTCAAAATCAACGACCTCGTTGAGCAATGCTGGGGATTCATTGGCAGCAAACATGCGTTCTGTGAGGAAACAGCGTTCGCTCTGTATCTTGACGCGAAGAAAAAGTGTCTGCCTGAGGTGTGCGAGTTGATGATACCGCGCATCAAAACGTTCTTCTTCACTTTGGTGAGTTCTGAAGATTGGGTGAACTTGGAAGTACAAGATGTCTCTACGATTCTCAGCTCGAACTATATTTTAATTAATTGGTAATCAACCCCTTTTAATATTGGTTAATTGTATGCGATAATTAATTGGGTATTTATTTATTAGCGAGATGGAGGTTTTTATGTCAGCTGTGCGCTGGTTAACGCATGATTATCACAATCGCGAGAAACACTGCGTGCAAGTGATGAAGTCTGTACGGTTCGCGCACTTTAAGCCTTGGGAACTTGTTGAGATCAAGCGATGCTCGGACAATCGTCAGATTACACACATTTGTCAACATCCAGAGATTGCTAAGATTATAGACGACGCCTTGTCGTACGTTATTATGAAGTATTACAATGGTCAGCAAGACGAAGAGTATCATCGTTTGAATTCAATGTTGGCGGCGAACGAGCCTGCCCCGCGTAACTGGACTAAGATTGAGAAGTCTTACTACACCTATCGAGACTTTCTTATCTATCTCGACGTGTACCGGCGGAATATGCTCATTGAGAAGACCAGAGCCGAGGGTTCGTGTACGCGAAGTGCTAGTATTCTTCAAGCTGCCATTGAACGGACCCAAAGAGATTTATCTCCACGCTTGAATCAGTCCGACGACTTTGAGCTTAATTAAATCAATTGATAGTTGATTTTCTTATGCGTCAAGCAACATCTTATTCAAGCTTATTTTTGGCTTAATTTGTTTAAAATCAAAATGTCCTGTGATAGAATTTAAAGAATAAAATACTCAAAATAATATTTGAATGAGTTAATTAATGTTAATTATGTTAATTAATTAAGATGTATCTCATAGGATTGATTGATTGCTTAATTGAATATGGATCGATTGATTGTGCAAGCAAAAATTGAATTTAAATTGAGTGAATTTGAGCTTACACTTAGTTTAAAATGATTATTTATGGATGATAATACAGGCATTTATGAATAATGAAAAGACGTAAATCAACGCGGTCTGTTTACCTCCAGCAGCTTCCCGTCACATTCTCACTTTCTATAGTGAGACAAGCGTTTCCTCCGACTTAAAGTAACTTTTCGTTGACGCAGTGGCAGCGGCGACATGCATTCAATAAATGACTTGTTAGAATTCGCGCATAAATTATCTTCCCGGCTCATTAACGAGCCTGGTAATTAATGTTTTCACTGATGTGTTTTTCTTGTAAATCAATCTCAACATGGTACACCTGTGAGGTGAGCACACATGCTGAGAATGTGTACTCATTGTGTTCAGTGAAAAGCTAAGAAAACTCACAATCTACACTCAGTTTACAGATTGACAAATAAGACGATTATTAATTGTCTTAAGCGTTTCTTGAGGCTTTTGATCTCTTTTTTAAGAGAAACACTTTCAAGAATTGCAGATTTTACAATTGTTAGTTACATAGGTATAAGTCATGGGTTTGGCAGATAGGCTTGGATAGTTTTTATTACAATTTGAGTATAATATAAATTACAAATTTGCAAATGACTTCCAGGTAATTACCAATTAATAAAAGTGTTATCGGACATTAATTACATGTTTACAGTTGGCCGATGATTGAAGTATAGGAAAGTGCGACCAACGGGAATAATTGAAAATGTGTGTTTTCTTGCTGGGGGATTTATTATGCCCGTATTTAATTCAGCCAGGAACTAGCGATGATTGCACCGAATAAATCTTTATCATAGCCAATAAATTTAAATTCACCTAAGCAACTGTTCAATGCACGTTGCAATTTGCAAGCAAGCCTGGCGCGGAAAATAGAGGAGTGAAAGCAAGGAGGTACACTCATTTCCAAAACACGTCTTAGAAATAACTGTGACTGTTAATACAAAATACAAAGTATCAATACAAGTAATAAGTACCTACTTACTTACTGACTATCTTTAACGTAAGTGTACTATGATAAGAGTTATTAGTCATTCTCTTACCTTGAATGAATGTCTTCACTTTGTTATCTTTTACCTAACAATAAACATGAATTTGCATACAACCTTGTGAACTTTTTGCAAGTTGCTAGACACTTGAAATTGCAATTGACGGCGGCGTAAACAAATTAATTAAAATTTAAGTGGTTCTACTGAATTAAAATGATGTTTTGCATCAGTTTTGAGCAAAAGTTGTATATAAAAGTGCAAACTTTCAATACAAAATTATAGTTTCATAGGTCGTGTGAGAAATAACAATGAAATCACTTGTAAGTGACTTTGATAAATTCATTTCTTGTTATCATTTCTTGATATTTTAGGCAATTCTTGTTTTTGGTGTGGTTATAGTCCTTGCACAACAAGAAAGTAAGAATTATGAGTACGAGCCAAGTCTGACCATTCAGAATCACCAAACAGGAGTACACGAACCATTAGCTCACAAGCAGAATACGTATCAGGATCAATATTATCAATACAGCCAGCAACCCACTAGCAAAGATCTTAAAAAGCGTGGTACTTTTGATGATGACTTTGAATATATTAACGATGAACACGAAAAAACTGAGTTTGTGGAGGAAGATGATGACAATTAACTGCAATTAACTGCACTCACTAATACCTAAGTATTACTTAATTTCACACACGCTAATGATTTGGTAATTTAATGAGTAATTAACCACATTCTCTCAATAAACTTTCTTAAGTCTAAAGCTGGTTTAATTTTTTACAAATTAAAATAGCATGTAATATAGAATGTAGTATTCGCACAGGTGTATAGTTAATTGATTAACAAGGAGCTTATCGATCTATACAGTATTATAGACGAACGTACATAGGTACAAATGAAATGTCTTATATAACAATAATAACTTGAGTTATTTTTAACGCACATACTCGTACATATATTCCAGATATGACACTTTTTGTAAATTATTACAGATCCAGTCACTGATGTCTCTATTTAACGAGTGTAAACTCATCGTTTTGCAATCGAACATAGTCATATGTGTTATTACAAACTAATTAAAATTGTTTATGCATTCTACATAATTGCAATAATGTGCATTTAGTATTACCCAGTGAACTGGTCGCGTTATAATACATAAATCCAATCGCAGATCGTAAATCGCTGCAAACTAACTCGTGCTCGTTGCATATCATTTTCAGAGGAAAAGTGGCTTGTGCTTGAGCATGGCAATTATTCAAGCATTCATATGTTACTGTATCCATGATAGTAAAGACTAATTCTTACTATTATTCAGTTTGAAAGTACAGCTGCGGAGCATTTCTAATTAGAGTGACAATATTATACAATTACAGGTTGATTTTACTTCAATTTTACTTTAAGCAAACTGCTACTGCTACTGAAACGACTCTACTGACTGGAGATCAGCAAGAAAGGAGCATTCAATGCTGATTTTATAACGAATTTAATGTCATACTAATTATGATGAAAGACATTCGAATCGTGACGTAATTAATTGAGTTTAAAGTTTTCTAATTGATTGCGGTAAGTATGTAATTTGATTTTATAAACGCAATGTTGATAGAAATCACAATAAAACTCGGGACATGTTTTGATTCTATTAATCATAATAAAATTTTGCTATTAAACACTGACAATGAAGCTATAAAACTATAGAAAGCAATAAAGCCTGGATGAATTCTTTACATACATTGAATTCCATTCATTTTGCTCCATTATTTCATTTCATTTCAGTCTTTCTTAATTTTTCTTATTAAGTACGGTGTAAGGTGTACGCGAATTAAAATAAATTTATTGGTTCAATTAAACGTTATTATGCGTCAAGTTTACATTAAATAATATGCCTACGTGATAACCTGTTTTTTATACAAGTATCTTATGCAAATTTCTTGATCAACGTTCGTATATTATGCTTTAAATAAGTACTTAATTAATAGGAGAATTTTATTAACTTTAAACAAACACTCAACACACAGCAGTTAATTAATTCCTATTCGTACCGTTAATAATCTGCTGGAGTCTAAGATCTTTATATAGATATTTAAATGCACAAATAAAATCTCAAGGCATATTTTTTGTTTTAAGTGTTTGGCGTCGTCGCGTCGTTGCAAAAATTTAGAGCACAAGATTGGGGTTTCTGGCACTGCTGTGGACGAGGATACTTTTACATTTGTCTTGTCTGCATATTTTACAAAACTCGAAATTGTAATATAAAGTGCTTAATTACCTCCGAACTTTTTATTCAATTCAATTCTTCTTGGAGTTTGCTTTGTTATAAACATTCCCCATTCATTCATTCATTCAATTCGAGCAAGTGAAAATCGCTTTATAGTTATTGTTATTGTTCGAATCAGTTATTCATTGCATGACACCCAAAAATTTCATTAAATCTAGATTTGTTCTTATTGTATTATAGCAAAAAGAATGGCAAGAAATGCACTTGACATTGTATCTTTTAAAGTTTAAGCTGAATGAGAACTGTCACACATTAACATAAACCTAGTTAAATGAAAATTTATAACAAAAACAGAAGGAATCAACAGAATATTATGATTGTATGTTGCACATTAATAAGTTCAATCCTTTTATTGATATTTCTAATGACAAATCATAAATGCAAACATAATTAAATAAAAATTTATAACAAAAAAGAAAGAATCAAGAGAATATTATGATTGTATCTTGCACATTAATAAATTCATTCCTTTTATTGATATTTCTAACGACAAATCATAAATCACACTCTTGAACTCGTGGATATTTCTGTGTCGAGTCATTAGAAGCTGTGCTTTATTGTTGCAATTGACAATAAATTACGTAAATGGCTTGGATCGTGTGATTCCAATTTTTACTGCCTCCGGCATCAATCCAAGATAAATCATAAAGTCAGCGACATAAATTACTGGACGCCTTCAAGAGTAGATTAATGAACAAGAAAAACTAAATCCGGTATTGAACATACCCGTGGTTTGTTGTTTATACGCGCTGATGTCTCATGGTAACATTGACACATAGATACACTCACAATCAGCGACTGTCAATTGCAATATTTTCAGACTTAATAACATAATCCAGATCAATCATTTGATATGAAAACAGTCACTTGAACACGGTTTATGCAGCTAAACTAATGAATTGCATTCAAATACTCGTACATGATAATGTAAGTAAAAGTGCATCGTCTAATTTATAGCCGCATAGAAAACATGCATAGACGACGTTGTTTGCATGAAGATTTGTATTTTCTCAGTGCGAGCTGCAGACATGCATTCAAGGTGCGTCTGAAAGCCATAAACTATGCGTGCTACTGTGCCCATCGCACCAACGCATTCAAAACATTTTGGAAAAGTTCACTATAAGTAAGTAGATTAGTAAGGAAGGCTTAGATCCTATGAATCAATAACACTTTTACTTCGATTTCCAAGCAGTGCGTACCAAAATGGAAATGGTATTCTGAAAAGAATCAACAATTTAAGAAAGTCAATTTCGTCGAGTTGTTGTTATTTTATTTGCAAAATATGTCTATGAATAGTTTAAAATTAATTACAATTAACTCCATTCATTGAATTTAAAACTTTCTACAAATGTAGTCAAAGTATTCGCTGATTGAACAAAATAAATTCATTTTTAATACGCACAGACTGAAGTAAGGAAGGAAGAACGCAGGTTCATTTGTCTTCTGTCTGGTTTATCAGCAAGATCAAGACGTTTAGTATGTACGGACATGTGCATAACAAGAAGTATCTCTCTTCGCGGCTTAGACAAGTGTGCTGTTTGCGGTCAATTTTTGAGATTCACGCTCAAGTGGAATTCGTTCGGATCTGAACAACTTTCACTATTCCGCAAATGCGAGCAACGCAGTCGATTGCCGATAGATTTCGTTCGTTCTTTGTGCTCCAGCTCCTGGAGCTTGGACCTGTCTCGACTTGAATGCAGCCGATTATCGCCTATTGCCAGCTTCAGCTTCATAATCGTCTTCTCTTCTGTTCTCTTCAACTTGACTCGTGTGTTCATTGTCGGTTTAGTAATGACGGTTTATTATAGTCGTGTCTATTTTCTGCAATTCAGGATGATTACAGATGCGTGTCGGCTTTGATTCAGCAATAGATCTTCTTGAACTATTTTTTACTGGTTTAAAAGTTTATAAAGTTTAAAAAAATTATCAAGGACAAGTTCAAAGTAACAACGGAAAATAGATTTAAACTCTGAAACAAGGTTTTTGTGCAATAATATCGCTATTAACCCACAATAAATAATTAGAACTGAATTTAAACTAAATAATTTTTGAATGTATTGTCCTTGCATTCTTAAACTTCATAAATTGACACGTGTATGATAAGGTTTTTGGAATTTTAGTTGAAATAATTTCATACTGATTGAACACATTATTGTTGCTTGGCTGACTTTGTTAAGATTCCGGAAGGCATACTCATATGACCTTCGCGTTTCTGTTCTGTTTTCACTGCTTGTCTCCAACTCCACCTCAAATTCTCTTCTTGGCAGCTATTCTTCCTTCCCTTTTCGGTTTCTGCAGCATGAGTCTAGCCTGTGCGCATATTGAACATTCACCAAGTCGCGAATTTTGAAGGATTGGTGGTGGACTTTTATAATTCGCGAACCACCGCCTCTGGAGTAAGTAAGTACATGTATGTGGTTTCGGTGAGGCGTTGCGCACTCACATTCAGCAATTGTTGTTGTCTTCGGTCGGGCGTACGCAGCCAGCCACATTCGCTGCTCGCTGATTGTTGTTTGTTTGTTTGTTGCTGCCGTCGCTGGTGCACGCTCGCAGCAATCCGCGAAGAAGTTAAGCTGCTCGCAGCGCGATTGCGTGCCCGTTCGTTTGTCGTTAGTAAGTTAGTAAGTGTTGAGTAGTGGCTGCGCGCGTACATTTCAATTTCGCGCATCGAGCCACCAAAGTTCTTCGGTTCAAAATTCTATTTTACCAGTGGATATCTAACACTTTGAATCCGAATCTTTCGCTGACAGTTAACAGCCCTTCGCGTCACAATGGGAAGTAATAGACTTTTAGTTTGTTTATTTGTTGCGCTCGCAATTGTTCTCCAAGCGAATGCAGTGCGAATTGGAGCCAAAAAGAAAGGTTAGTTTCGTTTAAGTATACATTATTCATTCTGATTTTGATCATTTATTATAGCAGATTGTTTATAAAGCGTATCATTAGAAACTAATACCTAGTTTTTATTGAAAACGAAGTTTTCTCTTCACGCATTATCCGATAAATGTCACTTAAACATCTGCCAGCACCAGTACATTTTGCGCATCTTTCGTGTTGATCTTCAGCAGTTTTGTCTCTTGCTCAGCAGTGCTCTGCTCTTGTTCGCGGAGATGTAAGCAAGTAGGTTACCGAGTTACACAATATTACTGATATCCCGGCTTTTATTACACTGCAAAGGTGCAGATGACTTGAAGACGAGTACGAACCGTGCAAAGAAAACGAAAGAAGTGCAGTCGGTTTATTATCATAACGGGACAGAACAAGATTCACTTTACAATGTTTCAACTGCTCCAGTTAGTTGAATATTTTTTGCCTTTTCTCAATCAATTAATATTGATTTTTTTTGAAACCTTGCAATCAAATACAATTACAGACTATTGTTTGATTGCAAAATTTTCACTATGAAAGCCACGAATGCAAATGAAAACCTTGATTTGCTAAGAAAAAGTTCGTTCCCGCATCTTACCTATGTACATATGTACATGTTTCTTTCCATTCATGCTAATTATCTATCTAATGAAGTGTAGAAATGTTGGTTTCCTAATATTGTTCAGATTTTTAACTTTGACACACTTCGGTGCTTTTCACGTGAAGCAACAATCATTGTACAAAATCTGAACTGTTTTAAGACGCTGTTACCTTTCTTGCGCGAGATTTTAATTAATTGGGTGTGAAATTTCGAGTTAATGAGTGCTAAACTTTATTAATGTGCGAAAAATGAAAGCGATCTATCCTTTCGCGCAGGCGCACCGTAAATCTGCAATATGTTGAAAGATGTTTCTCGACTCTTCAATGCCATTGAAGGATCATCATTATTGATGGCTATTTCACAATGCGAATTATTGTTTCACTGTTGATGATCTTTGCAAGCCAAGTAGGTTTACATATTTGCGCGATGTTCATTTCTTTGTTAAGTATAATCATTGTCAGCCGGGTATAGATTGGATTTAAATACACATTCAAATACAATATTCTTAAAGAAAGTACACTTTTTCTTATACAGACGTATTATATTTGGAAGACGATGAAGAAATACGTAAACGTAAACGTAAGAAATATAAAATATTTCATAAAATCCAGAATTTCTAAATGTGTTTTGTGTTTATATTTCACATTTAATGCTATGCTACTTTTGGAAAATAGTAAAAGTGTTAAACCACTATAAAGCGTACGTACGTACTCACTTTTTAACTTATTAGGTGATCACGCATTTTTGCCTTGACACTGATTTTATATCCGGTTTGAAATGTAAGAAAAAAATCATTCTTTAGGCATTAAATGCCTGACTAACTCCGAATATTTAATATCTTTTGATATCAATCATTGTAACTGATCATTATCGATAGGTAGCCAAAAACTTTAAACTTTTATTTCATGCTTGAATCATAAGCCAATTAATTAATTAATTAATACTTTCTCTAAGTACAGTATCTACCTGCAAATCACCAAATTCTTTTCACTGTAACAATTAATAATTCAATTTTAAACTTGTTACTTTCATATTAATTTTAGTTCTTTCAAATTTACCACTCAATTTTCATAAATTAAGGTTAATTAATATCAAATTTAAGCCATTAAATAACTTAATAAGCTAGAAATACAAGTATTAGTAATAATTAAACATATTTAATACCATTAATCAAGCAAAGCAAAGCAAAGAAGCCGATCAAGCCACTAATTGTCCAATTCATCGACTATGCAAATTCGGTGATTGCTCTCGACTTCTGACCCAGAACAGGTTTCTGTCGCACGCGCAGCGCACACAGATTATTCTGTGAATTTTCTACCCAGTAGATAGATTGTTTTGAAAGGCACTGATAACTAACGCCTTAGAGACTTACAGACATAGAGACAGAGTTTACATATCGAATTGAGGTGCGCGTATCAAATTTACTTTCTCTTCAGTTCGAATCCACCTAACGTGCCAGACGCACTCGCCATCGGGCAGGACAAGAGCTGACCGGACAAGACTTGCGTCGACTTGAGAAACTCTCGATTATGCTCTCAGATTATTCAAATCGAACGCGTTGTTTTTAATAACTGTCGCCGTATGCAGTCATAAATTGAAAGCATGTGCCTTGGCGCATAAATTATTCGCCAAAGCCCAGTTTAAAACGGCCTGGAACAGTCTCTTTTATTTGTAAAAGTGACCAGCGTATGCGTAGACGTAGACGGAAACCGCGAGGAGGATTGATTTAAAAGCTATCGATTGCAAACACCAGTAGCTATTACATCGCATCGTGGCGAATCATTTTCGTTGGTTGGTCTCACACTGCCAGTGGTCTAAATGCATTGAATGCACGAAATGAAAGTATTTCCTTTTCCTCTTCGTTAGGATTTCGCACAAGAGCCTGCTGAGTAGCAGCAGCATTGAACTATATGATATGCTCAACTTTAGCATGTTTAATGCATGCCAAAGAAAGCTGAATGTATCTGAGGTTCATTTAGAATTTAAATGGGAATTTTAGCACAGATTAGGTAGGCATTCGCCACGAATACCGGAAGTTGCGTCCATCATCCGAGAGTTACATAACCTCACAGTGTTCGCAAGTATTTCGCAGATGTTTTTCAAGATGATTGGAGATTTCCTTAATGTTATTGCTAATTACACTTTTAATTATGTACTTACCACGATGCAAACAAACAGACGAGACGAAGTTATTTATTTGCAAAAAAATGATTTGTTATTGAAAGTGTTATTACAATGACTGTTACTTTTACTTGCATTTTAATTTCAGTGACACTTGGCGTTATTAGTTCCGCACATTCTACTTTTCTTTAATTTCTTTTACGATTAAGAAATGTCATACTTACGAAGAAATATGTATTTCTTGCGCGTCAATATGGAGTTCAAGTTCAAGAAAGTAAATCACCCGAAAAGAAGTGACCGACCATCGCATAAAAACAAGAAGAAAGTAAAATATGTTGAACAAGATAATGGCAAGTCTTGTTCTGATCTGTATGAATGAATGAATTGAGCAAAAAAATGTTGCAAAAAATTAAATGCGAGAAGAAAGAAAGGAGCCGGTTTTCAGATAGAAAGGAAGATTTCCGGATGATGGACTAGTTTCATTAATACTATCTCCTATTAGTTCTTTTTTCTCTTGTTCTGAGCGAATAAATATTTTCACTTTGCAAGAAGCTGACTAACAATACTCCTAAGCGATTGTTCGATCACTGAAACTAGCATATTTTTTGTTCATGCTTGAATTTGCTTTTGCTGCAATTCTTGCTTAAAGGTCGCACGCAGTTGCAGTTGCAAAATCTATTCATTGATGAATTTCCATTGACAACCAATGATTAATATCACCTTTAAACTGAAAAAATTGAAAATGAAATAAGAGAATGGCAGCCAACTGACTGATAACTAGTTTTCGCATGAATTTTAACCGGCAGCAGAGCTAAGCTGAGCTGTTAGGTTAAGATTCCAATGTTAATTAGTTAAAGGCTAATTAAAAAATTAATTAGCCAACAACTGCAACTGCAATACAGTTTATTAGTTTATTATTCTATTGGCAATAGAAGCCAGGCAATATCCTTGATTAAATTATCTCTCGTAGCACGCATTTCATTACGTATTATAATACGCGGTAGGCGCGTACTTTTGTAAAAATTCAGCGAGGAAAAAGCGCAGCGCCGTCCATGAGCCTATCACTCTGCAATCAATCGGCAGTTAGCAGCGCAACGTGCAAACAAATGGTGTTCTTGTAGTGAATGAAACGCCAAGAATGCGCAATAATGCACGAGAGTGGCAAACTTATGTCCACAACTCAAGACATTCAGCAGCAGCAGCAGCATTCAGCCGAGTCGAGAATGAAGAATGCCGTAATCAACTCGCTCAATGCAATGCAATGCATTACTGCAAATTCTGTAAGAAGTAAACAGCAATGGGCTGGACCAGAACTAAAGAGCCAGCGCGAGTCAAACTGCATTGCATTGCGGCAATAAATCAATTGCTGCAACTTTCAAGCTATCACTTGAAATTGATAAGAAATATGAGTAACTATGATAAATGCACGATAAAATCGTACATTTATAATTTTCTTGTAAGCATTTTATCGTAACTATTGCGTAATGACTGGAGAACGAAAACTGCGCAGTGTGTTTGCATGCTTTGACGTGGTATTAATAAATAATAATCTCACTCACTTCAAGTAAATGCTGAAGAACTATTAAACTCAATTAGCAAGTCGGAGCTTGGCGAGTGTGCAGATATAATGCCCAATTATCCTTCGAGTTATCAGATTATTTATATTTAATTCGCGACCCATTTGCAAATAAACCAATAGTTTATAAATATTTTGCGGTGTTTAGTTAAGACTTAAGTCTAATGTCTCAAGAACCAACCCATTTTTGGAAGATTTAATTAAGAAGAATTGTTACAGTCTATTTCTGTTTCTGTTTGTGTCTGCCTCGAGGCGAAAAGAAAATGCATGTGAAGAAACAATTCTTTAGGTCAGACTCACCGAGAGTGATGATTGCACAAGTTTACTAAGTCGTTGGTTCATTCATTCAAAGACAAGAACAATTTGCTCTGTTTCTGCTTTTTTCCTGTTCTTTTGGTGCGCAGATAAAAGTAAGCACTTGATGGAGAAAATAATCTGCAATGCGATTACCATTCAAAGGAAAGTTGTGCGTGTTTAAGGAGGCCTCGTTGCATGCTTATTTACGCTGAGGATAGTTACATATTTGAATAATTGTCGAACTAGGTGAACTCACCTGCTGTATTACAGACATACTGATACAGTTTTCGAATGTCTTGCAATAGATTGTGATTGACACACGCTCAAAAAGTAGTAAATCGATCAGTCAGTCGTGTTTCCGTTTTGGTCAACCCAGTTTTTTCAGTTTTTCATTGACTGGACTGGTTTATGGCTATACTCAATGCCAATTGGGTAGCCTATACGTAATATTTGATATTTATTACCTTTTTATTAATAATTAGCGAAAAAGATTATGAAAAAGAAATAAATATTAGTCGTTAGTAACTATAGAATAATATATGTAATTGGCTGAAGGATAATTTATAAACAACGATCAAAATATTCATTAAATCATACTACAATTAAAAGTAAAAGGGAATAGGTGATTGTTGCTTGCGAATAGATATATCATTTGAACAAAGCACCAAGTCATGCTTGAGACAAGAATGAAATAGCTGTTTTTCTCGCGAGAACACTTTCATACGCAAATAGTGCAGAAATCGTAGGCGATTTTTATTTATTTATAAAACTGGACGTACTTGGCAAATATGCATGCATATTATTGGCTATTAAGTCAATAGCAGCACATGTGCTTGGCTTATTAATGTCGCCTAGACAATTATTTCTCCTCGTAGTGGATGAAATTTAATAAAACATTAGTTTTCTAAAGGTAAATGTCTTCCAATGTAGATGGGATGTAAATCAGTGAAGAAATTTAGCATAAAATAGCAATAAATAAATAATGTACAAAGCCAGGCTTAGGCGCATTTGCAAATTTCAAAGTAGAAAGATATGGTCATTTTAGCCAACGGTTTTTATCACCGACCAGTTATCGAGTCAAGTGACTTTTTAATTAATTACTAACGTATTTCCCGTTTCTGATACATCTGTCTTATTGGTGACGTCGATGCATGTGGTTATCTGATTTATCTGAATAAATTTATTTGTTACAGGTAAGTGTGGCCACATCTGCTTTCACAAACTCAATTACAACATAGGATGAGTGTAAGATTATTGTTAACATCGTCACTTAATGAATTATTGATCAGGAAAGTGAATCATCAATTGACAGATAAGTGACCTCAAAGAAAATATTTTCGTTGCTTAAGAACTTTGGCTTTGTTTTAACTTATATTAAGTCACCTAGAATGAAATAATACTACGGTCAAGTTCACGATGGTAATTTATTTTTACTTCCATTACATAAACTTTTTTGGGAATGTCAGAAGTCAATGAATTCTTAAACACTTGTCTTAATCTTGTTGCTTGAAAGTCATCGCAGTCAGAATTACACAGTAGCTGTTTTAAGCCTGGCATTGACTGTGAAATATAAAAACTTATTAACATATTGATCTATAAAACATTAAATAACCAAGTTTTTTTCATCAATTTTGTAAAAACTTTCTTCACAAATGCCAAATCTTGTTAGAATGTTATAATACTTCTAGGTTGGGTCTCATAATTTCACTTACTTGCACGTGGCTTAGATAACATCGCAGAATTATTGCTGTTATAGGCACGAACAAGTTCTATTATAATATGAAAAATGCACTGAAGTAAGGAACAAGCAAGCGGCAGAAATTTGTTTACTGCAGATAGAAAAATGCGAGCCAAAGAAAGCAAGAGTTGCTGCTGCGTGCACTAACAGGTTGCATGTAATTTAAAACTTTCGATTTTCCATTTGCAACTGGCTTCAATGAACAATCGGGAATTTCTAAGGCAAATACAAGTTACTACCAACTGATCCCATTATTTTGCCAATTTTGGTTATGAAGTGGTAATTTATATTTAACCACAATCGTGAACTTAGTTAACATGTAACCTTTGATCCAAACTTCTGAATAATGCAAGTATATTTTAATGTTAACTTTAATAATCACCTTATTCTTGGGAAAATTAAATAGGAAAAGTGATTAAAATGTTATCCTGTAATTACATACGAAGGTGATTGTAAAATTCAGGCACTAATTGCAAGAAGCGGAAATTATTACTCAGTGTACAAAACATATCAACTAATTATCTCGAAAATTTACGAGCTTATTAATAAGTACATAGGTAAATTCTACTGCCTATGAGACACTGAAACTCACGAGCATCGACATCGAAGTCGATTGCAGCTTAAAGAATCAATTAAAAGCTCCTTGCCATTCACTTCTAAGCCAATCTGAAACTTATATTATAATAGAATACAGATGCATAAATCAATTAAAAGCTCCTTGCCATTCACTTCTAAGCCAACCTGAAACTTATATTATAATAGAATACAGATGCAGATTTATCTATAGGCTTGATAGGCTATAACCTAGGGCAAAAGTTCCTTTTTTGTGTGCTTTCAGGGGTGACAAACTTTGTATCGCTTATGCAGAAATTGTAAATCTGCCTCTGATAGAATAATAAGTGATATTCAAACTCCACTAACCAACTGATTAATGATCGCAGTTTAAAGGAAATAACGCGTTGTTTTGTCCCGTTTATAACCGCTATTGATGCATGCGCAATTGAGCATGAACAGATTTCCTTTTGAATGAATGAGTTGCAAACCTACAGCAGAATCGGACGCATAATTCAATTCTGCGGTTGCTCTTTACTGCCTTTCATACGCAAATTATTCCACACCCACAACATTTTTCAGTTTGATAGATAAATCAGCAGGTGTTGCTTAAAATGAAGTGGAAACTGCTAGAAACAACTAGAATAGCGTAAGAATGTTGTGCCAAATTAACTCCTGCAGCATACTGCAGGAGTCAAGCACTAGAAAATTGAATTGAAAATTATACATCATTGACAAACGTACTTAACTAACTGGCAAAGCGCAGGCAGGCAGGCATGATGTAAGTGCTTCTTGCGCCGACCGAGACGGTATGTGGGATTCGAGTTTAATGCGCTGCGCTGTTTGTTTTATCCGCTGACTTGAGGTGACTTTACTCGCTGGCTAACGATGCGAAAGAAAAGAACAAACCTACCAGCCGATCGGAGATAGATATTGCACAGTTACTCACCTAACACACTGCACTGGATTGCACTTCGGACGAGAGCATCGACGAGTTAATTGAAATTCCAATTACACTTTGCGATTTCCATTCGGGCTTGTGCAACGCACAATCAATAACAATAAGTCTTCCTATTGACTTGTAGGTACACACAATTTTACCAATTTTTAAAAGTTGCGTAACAAACCTTACTGACAATGTGAGTATTCTCGTTCTCATTACAGTAAATCAAATCATTTTTAATTGGATTATTAATTGTTAATAGGGCATGGAATAATTCTCTCACCAATTAGTTATATAATTAGTTAATTGTTTAATTAAAAAATGCATAAATCTGCGAATGTGGATTTATATATTCATCATAAAGACAAGACAAATAAGTGTTGAGTTAATCGTTTGTAATCGCTCATTAAACACGTTAACACATCTTAATCATAGTCGTGTTTACATAACTCACTCATGATGGAATTATTGCTACGCAGAGAGAAGAGAAATTGCTCTCTGCAATTTTGTTTCGGTTGCACATCGATCCCAAGCACGCTATCTACATAAAAAAATAATGTCAATTATATTTTGATGTCAATTTTTCACTGGTGGTTTATTTACGAACGTGTGTCTTAAATTATTTCTCTAAAGAATGTCCTACGTCCCAGATTAACCAGACCAGATAATTTCGTGCACCTTTTTCTTATTGTTGTTCTTTGTAAGTACAACGTACAATATAAAATATGCATGTTTAAAGGCATGTTAGTTGCCTAACATAAATTTTGCGTAATCAATTAACTTATCCTTATGATTACTTATTATTACGTTGTAACAACGTTATTATGTGTTATGCTTCTGTAACAAATAGTGCGAATTCTGCACTGCATTAAGAGCAAATATTTGTTCTGAGATAAGCCGTAAGAGATACAAAGATACGTTTAATTAAAAAGTTGCATCTATTGTTGCTTATTTGCATCTTATCGCGCTCATTAATTATTCCAAACTATACAAAACCAGACACAATCAGTCGTGTGCATTATGCAATAAAATATTGTATATTTCACTTTGATATTATTGTAATAAAAATTCTAAGAAACCTAAAAACGTAACGCAAACTCTTTGTTCTGTTGACGTTGAACTTAAAAGTGTAAAAACATGCATACTTCCGGCATAATTATTCCGTTGAATAAAGTGTTTAAACAAGGAATTTAACAACATTTTGTTATGTAAATGACATAAATTTTGATCGAATTCGTTCCGTGGAAGTAAATCATAGTAAAATTCAATACGAAACGTTACAAACTTGACAAAAACGAATTGGAAAGTATATCAAAGTAGGAATTATAATAGCAGGCACTTCCTGAAAGGTGAAATTAAGCTTCGTGAACACACAATAGTTTTCGATGGCTTTTAACAGAAGCATATATGTAGGTATGGTATGAGCATCGTTGGTAATAGGCTTAGACAATTAAAACGCTTCCTAATTAGCCATCAAAAAGCCACTGCAGGCAAGCATGTCGTTGAATCGCTTTTGTACGTTTTATATTTTCTTGTTACTGTTTTTACTTGTTACAAAATGCAAAACGGAGTTATAGTACTTATGGGAAAATCATAACAAGCGAAGGCGTACGACAAAGCACTGCCTACAGCCCACAGACACGCACTTGAGGCGGCTGAATATTGCTATTGCTCTGCTCGCATAATTTTTTGTTTGCTCTATTGTCACAAAAAGCGTGTGAAACTTTCACATAGCGATTGTGCTCTGAAAAACGCGCGACGCAAATGAAAAGAACCAGAGCCAGAGCCAGAGATTATAACATCGCGTCGAAGCGACACCAAACATTGTGCAATGTTAATTGTTCGTTCGATTGATTGTTTATTGACAAATTTGCATTTACAATTGATTCGTGCAGAGCACAATCGTGTACCTCTCTCTCAATACAGTTCTCATTTGCTCTGTGAGCATGAAGGTTTGTTAATGCTATTATCAATTAAGCATGACTGCATTAAGCTTGAAATCACTTAATTATTCTCCCAGTCTATGTCTTGATCGAGTGTATCATTCAATGAGTGTCGAAAAATGTTCATAGTGAATGTTTTTATCTTAAAAAATAAATAAATTAAATGGTTTTGTGACCTAGACCCACCTAACAATTACAACTTGGATTACTGCACGATATTAAAATGTTGTAATATTATTAATTGACTTTTATTGAACGAACGTCGATATTTCATTTTATTAGATTGAGTTTCAATCGATAAATATTGTACTAATCAATCTGGAATCAATTTCAATTCAGTATCCTTATGGTAAATATCAGTTTGATATTGTTATAAAAAGTCAAATAAGATAATATAATAAGAAAGTTCTAATTGAATGAAATGAAGGCGAACGAAATGTGAAACCGACCTTCTTAGATTATCCACAGGCCTAGGCGTCTTGAATTAGTCACAATGAAGGTGTTTATTTAGCTTTTTTCCTTGTTGCATTTATCATTTTGTGGAGCGCTGGTCATTCCGTTGCAACGGCAACGCATTTCAGCGTCACGGTCATTGGCAATCTAATTCACATTCAAAGCCTCTTTCAGTCTACTTACAAACGCGATTAGGCGTTGTTCCTTGGGCTGGCTTTAATGACCAACACGTAGATGCAATTTGACTGATTGACTTGAATAATCACGAGGAATTAGTGAAAGCTGTGCTCAGCGACTGCACAATTCATTCAACTTTTAAATTTTACGAAAATCATGAAAATTTTATATTTAGGCTTGCCCATAGCAACTTTCATTTCTTTACCAGGTTAAAAATAATTATTAATATACTAATATTAATTAAACCAATTAATATTGCATAAGCGCTAAAATTTATTATGCAAAATAATTCGTAAGTCCGCTGACAGGAAAAAATATATTGCTTAATGAGTCGCGCATTCCAAATGTTAAAATTAGAACTTAAAGGCTTAATTAAAAAGTCCAAAAACAATTTGCTAGCACATAAACTGCATTTATGAGAAATTGTTGCGCAAGTGGACGTAAAAACTTAACATAAGAGAACAAAATGACCATAGCTGGAGCTGCCACACAGTTATTAATTTTCACAGCCTTAAGAAAAGCACACATAATTGTCAGTCGCTTGTCCTAGCAGCGAACAGTTCAGTCACTTTCTATTCAAATTTTTAACCGTTAAAATGCTTTTCTACGCATGTAACTAAATAATCTTTCATTACATATCCTATAACTTTATTGATATGAAGTAGTGCTTGTGACATTTTAATGGAAAATGCAAATATGCATGCAACCTACCGGCCACGTTCATTGTTTTATCTCAGCGATCAGCGACATAAAGCCGTCTAACTCTGTTGGTGTTACACTCCCATTGTCACTTTTCACAATTGCAGCATCCACTTTGACATAGAGCAATGGGAAAACGTCCACGTCCACATCCACAGGTTCATTCTTCTTTTGTAGCCAGCTCATTAGGTTCGTTTCGTTTGCATCGATCGTTTTCATTATCTCGAACAATGCAAGACAATATCAGAAGTCTGATTAATATTTCTGCAGGGTTCCCAGTATTCTGAGTTTACAATTACTATTTCCTGATTATTTCCTGCGATATTTTGTTAATTAAACGTGCTACTGTTTTGTCTTACGCAATATCTTTACCGATACAAGTCATTAATAATAAATAGTATTGTCATTTGCTTAGTTTAGTTCCTTATTAAACAACTTTCAGTTTAAGACAATGTAAAATTAACTGCTTTTCATTTTAACTTGTAAAATGTTACTGGCAATTGATTATTTGAAGTTATATAAACATTTTCTTCAATTTATGCATAAATAGTATCAATTAAGAGCAGCAAGTTCCATTTTTTGGTTATCATAAGACACTTAAGTGGTTATGGATATCAATCAGACTTAATATTACATAAGAGTTCACGTAATTAACCGAATATTTACCTACTAACGAATTAAACTAATGACGCATTTATTTGACAAGAAGCAAATTAAATCTAATTAGGCGAGAACGTACGATATGAACACATTAAATGTTGCGCAGTGTGCGCGAGACACTTCTTAGCAAGAAAGTTGGGAGTACCTATCTAAATATCTATCTGTATCTAGGTAATGTAATGTAATGTCGACATATTTTATTAATGTGGACGTGCAAGACACCGACGACGAGGTTACGTAATCGGTGATTACTTTGAAACTTTACTGCAGCGCAGCGCGAGGATAGCATTTATGAGTGAACTATGCCAACTTTATAAAAGTTTATAAATTAGTGCATTTGCGCTTGTTGATTGTAGGAGTTTGTAGCGTATAAGCCACTGTCAATTAAGTTTCACTTCCGTTCAATTGATTATGTTATCGGTGGGTTTCGTTCACAGTCACTGACCAACAAACGGCTGCTTCGTGGTGGCAGCACGACGCCATCAACGCTGCAGACTTTGGTGACTCTCCAGACTTCTACACGGCGACCCATGGGGTCG